>JAVHNF010048995.1:0-13189 GCA_034783455.1 Micropsitta finschii
TGGCACTATGGAACAGTCTTCAGTGAATGTTAACAGCTTAATAAAAAGATACATTTGATACAAAGAACTAAAAGTAGCACAAGGCTCTGGGTGCATAAATAGATCATCTTCCACACCCATACTGTCTGAACTTAGCAGCACGTAGACTAAACACATCCTAATATAACACAGACGGTAATTTTCAAGTGGAATGGGAAGCTTCAAATTACAAGGTGTTTCTTTACAGTGTATGAACTTTGATATTGATATAGAAAAGTGACTCCCGTAACAAAAACAAACCAAGAATCTCATACCTGGGAGGCAGAGCCATCCAGGCCTCCTATGGAATCACTATCAGGACAGCTACTGGGGCCATGAATACTCAGTGCAATATTCCCTCCTGGAAATTCATCTCCTCGTACTGAATGGATGAGATCATTCAAGTATTTGTAGTAAAGGTTGCTGGACAAGAAACCAGGTAAAAAAACCTGAGAGACAGAAGGAGCCCTCTTTAATCAAGGCTGGTCTGCACAATTACAGCAGATCGTTTGCACAACAGAAGGGACATACAAACATCTCAGCCCTTGTGTACCTGGTACACAAGTAGAAGTGCATACACATAGAATTATTCCAGGTTAGGAAGAGCATTGCTTTGAATCTGAATCCTACTGCAAGATGAACAAAACCAACTACGTATCAACCAAATCCTCCAGTAACTGGAATTGAAGTTTGGATTTTCCGATTTCCTCTAGGAAAACCTGACAACCCAACAGGCTTACAGGTATTTTGCTATGCTGATCAAAATTTACCTGCAGCTCCAGAATCAAATCATTCATCTCTAGTGTCCAGGTATACCAGAGCTCACTATTAGCCACACCACTGGCATCAGACTTGCAAACAACTGCTACCAGCAGGAAGGACAATTTACTAAAGATACAGAAGCTCTTGACAGCAATTCACATGGGAGGAAATTCTGTTATTTCCATTAGAAAGCAGTAATCACCCAAGACAAACACTTTACAGAGAATTAACAGAAGCCAGTGTGTGGTGTCTTTTCAAATCAGGCTGGGGAAAACAGTCTAGCAAGTTTTCCTAAAGCTGCTCAATTATCCAGGTAAACAGAAAGTCAGGAAAAGAACAGCACAGATCAGAGATGCTGAAGGGGACACCTGACTCACTACAGAATCTCCACATCATCTGCACTGTCAACACCATTCTGAAGAAGGTATCTCACCGTCTCCATGGTAGTCCACGCCTGCCGCAAGGGAGTAGTGAAACAGTTTGGGAGAGGACCACCTTCCCTGCAGATGTTGGATTCGATCTCTAACCTCACCGAGTCATCAAACCCCAGAGGATGTGTGGCTTGAAGGGAGAAGTACCTGCAGCACCAGATGGGGGGAAAAACAACACAAAAGGAGTTGCAAAACTTTGCAGGTGGTTCCACCCAAGACCATTCCTCATGCTGCATCCTCTAGATGGTGCTGGCCTTAAGAAAGTACAGATAACTGATGGTGATAACTACAGGTGAAGTAAATCCCCAATCCACAGAGACATTTTTGATAAACTTTGTCCTGAAGATACAGATAAAAGAAACAGAGCATCAAGTGACTCCTGATGAGAAGAATCTCACACACAGAGCTTTGCAGCAGGGAGTTAAGAAACACCCAGAACTCTGAAGCAGCATTTGCTCTACTAATCACAACACTGAAACCAAGTTTATGGATGGAGTAGAGGGATGACTGATGAAAGTTAGACTGAACTGATTGCTTCTTCTCCAATTACTATTTCCTAGCAGGATAATAACCTAAGGAGTTTGTGAAATGAGTCTCACACTTAACCTTAAGAACAAACTTTTTCTGGAAGCAGTTTTGCTGTCTGTTTTCCAGTTGCATTATTACTAAGGTGCAGCACAAATCAAGAAAAGGGAAGAGTTACACTACTGAAAGTCTGATATTAAAAGGGATCCGGTCTCTTCCTTAACAAAAGGAAGGATTTCAAAATACTAAGAACAAGCAGTATTTGGCTTTTACTATGGGTGATAACAGTTCCTAGTTTAAATGGGTAACAGTATCTGGACCTTAAGGTTTTTCTACAGTGATGCGTCTGCTATTAGGTTTAAATCCTTCACATTTTCAAATGGAAACCAATTGGCTTTGATATTTTCACAACCACACATAAATCCAAGCAAACAAGTCCTGAAAATTCTGAATTGTGTTTAAGAATGGAATCCTTGTAAGGACTCTCTTCATGTACACAGAAAAGTTTTAAAAGCTCTTGTGTGTGTACACAAAGTTCACCTTACTAAAATGAATTTCAGCATCACAGCGTAAGACTGCACAGTGATGGTCTGAAAATGGAAAGTTCCTTTTGCACAGTGCAACACAAAAATACAAGCACAAAATTAAGAGCTTCCGAAACAAGTAACTGTTGAACTCCCTCACTTGTCATATAAAATCATGGCATCATTCTGTGCTTCTTGCCCATCATACTGGCCTTTTTTGGCAGCAAGTTGAGACTGGAAGTTATCTGCTGCCAACCAGAACTGCAGTACGTTAACTGCATCTTCCTTCTCCATGTACTGGAAGAGAAATCAAAAAACAAAGAGGAGAAATTAAGTAAGTTCTACCACGAAACTTCTAACAGGCAGAGACAAACCCGCTCCTTCCCATTTAAAATGAGAAACACAGTCCAAACATTAATGATGCAAAACTGTCACCAGGGCATATAAACATTCTGAATTCTCAGATACAGCGCTGCAGACAGATTTAGTTTAAAAAGAAAACAACTTGGGACCTTTCTGTTCTGTACTGACTTTCACATGCAGTTTCCAAAGATTATTTATTTGCATCATACTAAAGACAGAGGCAAGCCTATTTTCACGCTATGCTCAGCTTACATTGAACTCAGCACATTGTCTCAGCCCTCCAGCTTGCTGCTTCAAACTACCCTTGCTTGTCAGACTATCAGGACAAGTATTTTACAACTAACAGATGATTCCCTAAATATACAGGGCCCCACAACTGAAAATCATACATTTAACCTACCACATTACAGCCTGGTAACCTCTCTATGTAGAGCTAGTGAATTATTTATCTCTAAGAATGCTTAAGGCTTTCAAAGTTGCTATTTCATTTGGCAAGATAAAGACAAACAATGTCAGGGCTTCTACAAAGCAGAGACCCTTAGAAGTACTCACTAACTAGAGAGGATACACACAACTACTTATTCTGCAATCCTGTGCACAGGTTTGAACATTTGAGAGAGTTCTACATGTGGAGAGGAAACCATTTAATACATTTTCTCCCTAATAAAGATACATCTCATCTTTTTTATTATATTCCAGGTGTCTTTATTAGAGCGACCAGAGAACAAATAAAGGTTTCTTTTTCCCATTTCATAGGAAGGAATGAAAAAGGCAAACTCAAAGCCTAGCACTCACCTCGGAGAAATAGAAGAGAGCTGATTCACAGAAAAGTATGTCAGCCAGATAAACAGTCCCACTAGTCAGCACCTCAATCTGGTACTTACAGAAATGATGACTGCGCAAAAACTCACTAAAGTGCCTGCACAGAGAACAACAATCAGTTATTAAGGGTCAGCAGCATTCAAGGCACTTCATGAACCTATTAGTTCTTGCCCCAGAAGTCTTATACTTTAAGTAGGATAAAAGCAGAACAAAGAAGGACTGGTGCAGGTTTACAAATGACACTAGGACGATGCAAAGAATGCAACACACATACAGCTTCAGCAAGTGATGACAATGGATTTGGAGGGAGAAATCTGAGCAGTTTTTCAAATGCAGAAGACTGCACAAAAAGGTGATTTTATGGTAATGCCTTCATAAATGTTTTTAATGGAACCACCTTTTGTATAAGGACAACAGCGACGAGAAGCCAAACCATTCAAACCACTTACTCTTGTTCCATTGCGTTAAACACTATTGACTGTGCTGTAACAAAGCAGTTAGGATCCACTAGTCCATCTTCCCCACAAATCTTTGCTGCAAAGAAAGACCAGGTTAAAATTAGCACCCATCTGGCTGATGGAGCTGGAAAACACAAGTGGTGACCAGTTAATGAAAAATTGCAGTTCAAATCCACTAGAATCAGCTGGTTTTGACTGTGCAAAGAGCTCTTGAGGTACTGCACGTAGCTCACTGATAATATTACAGCTAAAATACTTATTTGAGACTCAAATCGGGATCCCCTCCACAATTATCTGGAACTCTTTCAGTAATTTAAGCAAAGACTCTGAAAGTCCTGGGGATATTGCATAGCACTACTGAAAGGTCAGATCCACTGACACTTGTCATGTGACCCATCTTTTACAACTGACTTTAGCAGTCACAAAAATAAGAAATGTGAGTGCCTGTGGTATTAAAGATACATTTTTACAGGGAAAGAAGAAGCTCAGAAATGAGTAGGCAGCATACATTCTTACCAACTATGTCATTTCTCATTGCTTCTGTTATAGGTATTGGTTTAGCAGCATCTGGAGAAATATATTTGGTAAAAGTACTAACTGCATCCCGTTCTATACCTACAAGGAAGAAATACAGAATCAAACTTGGAATTCCTTGGCACAGGTCTGAAACAAGGAGCGAATAACAAACCTCTGCTCTTGAGGAAAGCAAGTATCTGATCACCAGTGACAACTTCCCTTCCCATAAAGCCCTCAGTCTACTACTCAATACTTTGCTACTGACAAGTGGCTGTGTTTTTGCCAGCCAGGCCACAATAAGCCCAGCATGGACTGACTAGTGAGATGGAATCAAGCAATGCAGCTCTGAATTCCCTGCCACCAGACAAGACAGCATCCTCTTCCTCAGCTGCACACCTTAGTCCCAGAAGTAATACCTTTCTGGAAAGAAGTGCAGTGAAGTTCCCTATTTCTAGCTCTCATTATAGAGAACATAATGCCTGCATTAGGAAGGAGTTAAAAGGAAAAAAAACATCTTCTAATGGGATGTCTCAGAACAAGATACAGGCTTCACACGTTACCTTTTGAAAGTTGGGACGCTGCTCTGAAAGAGAAAAAGTCACACTTTGACTGTTCATGTTCCTCAAAAAGCACCCATTACTTCCACATTCTTTTTAGACACCAGAAAGCAGAGGTGCTTTTCATGACTGAAGCATCACTGTGTTTGCTTAAGCTGCTTTGGGGCTGAGGTTAGGTGTTGTGGCAGACCATGGTAAATGTATGAGAATGGCAAATAGCAGGAGAAAGGGATGCAACAGAACGAAACACGTGGGCCAACAAAAGCAACAAACATGAGAAAAGGAGTGTTTCCTTTTTGTCTGGAGACTTGCGCAAAGGGAAGACTGAGTGGATGCGAAGGACAGAACCAGCTACTGTGCTGTAGCTTACTACCAAAACCAAGTATTTTAATTTCACCCTTACTTCCAGTAGCCTCTGAAGACATGGAATCCAAATAAGAACAAATCAGTTACAGGGAGAAGAACTCTATCAAATAAATCCAAGAACAAAACCAGTATGTTCCACAGAACAATCTCAGTAAGTCTCTTGTAACTGTTACTTATGCCATCTTATGTGATACATGATATTTACCTTCCATGGAAAGTTAATTATCAATTCTCAGCCCCATCATCCAAATTTTCTGCAATTCTTTTATGTTGGGATAGGACGGGTGAAGGAAGAATGGGACATTGCAATGTTCATCTTCATTTCTTAAGATTATACATGTAGGAACAGAAGTAGCCTAAGCTTGTTAGAATACATAACAATTCTGAAGTCTCTTCAGCAGCATATTTATTTTCAATGACCAGACAAACAATGCACACTCAAACTGACCATAAGTTGATACAGCAAGTTAATATTACTGATACACAAAATGATTTTCTCCCCTGCAACATCACATCATACTTACTAAGAACACAGCCCATCATACAAAGCAAGCAGCAGCTCCCCATCTCCCCCCTTTTTTAAAGACATGGGACACATGGCACTTACTTTTCATGAGTTTTCCTGACAAGTCTTTTAGTGCAGAGGAGGGGCTGTTTCTATTTGATACTGTAAGCTTGGAAGATTCTTGCTGATCAGCTGGAACAGAACGAGTCCCTGTCTCAGATTTTCTTAGACAAAGAACACTGGCGTTATCACTATCCTGACCCAAGAGCACATGGTTCTGGCTGTTGCTAGTTCTGTTGTTTCTGGTTGAAGCCACTGGCTTGGTCCTGAGCAGATGGACTGTGCTAGAATCTTCCAGTCTCTCCTCAAGCAATCCAGTTGGAGAAGACAATGCAATTTCCTGCTGTTTGGAGGGTGACACCGGCTCTGCCAACGAACTCTGCTTAACTGTGTTCAGGCTATGTGCTCTTATACGGGACCATGTTGTGGAGTGGAAGCTTTCAGCTTCTAACCAAAACTTAACCAAGTGTTCCATTCTGCGCAGTTCCATAAACTGGATAAAATAAGGGAGGGCTACACTGTCCTGCAGAACTTGTTCAAGGGTCTTTGAAAGGCTTGATTTGGTCTCTTGAGCCTGATAATTCAGACATGATCTGCCTAAAGAAAAAGATAAAGGGAATGACTCCGTATCGTACTACAGAGATCAGTATTCAATACAAAAATGCCCTACACTGCAAGTGATGAAGAGACAATTCCAGCATAATGGTGGTAAGCAAAGTAAAGAAACCTATTAACAAACAAATGCACTGTCCACATTCAGAATTCTTCTATGGCAACAGCAGTCAATTTTTGAATTACCTAATCTACTTGCCTGAAAACCAAAGGATGGTGAGCATAGCAGTAACCCATAGAGAATAAAAAGAAACACTGCCATTATTATAGAGCTGATGAAGCCTTACCTAAGTCTCCAAAATGAGCAGCTTCCATGTGACTTGGCTGCTTCTTCAGGGCAGCTGTCCGACTGCTAGAGAAAGAGTCCATGTTGGCAGAGATGGCATTAATTGCCACATGGCTTGGTCCTGCAGCCTCCAGCAAGGCATGATTTCTAGTGCTTCGTTGAGGGGAATGTACTGGTATTGGAGCTGGAATGAAGACAGGAATTACTAAAAGACAAGGCTTCCAAGACCTCTTCTAAGCAGTTTCCAACACTAAGCACCCCAAGATATGCCAGAAAGTTTGCAAGAGTCAATCTTATTAAAAACCTCATTCTACCACTGTGTGTCATTTTGATCAAGGTGTGATAAGAATAAAGACCACAGAAACAAACAGGTTAAATTATAGCGAGAATAAACTCACTTCCAGTAGAACAGTGGTACCCACTCACCTGTATTTTCCTTATTCAGTAGCTAATCAAAAGATGCCAAGTCTAAGTTTACACAAGAAATACTACTCCTGAGTCTTCCGGCTTCCTTGGTAACTGCTATTGTAACAGCTTAATACTTTGTCAACACCTTAGTGTGATTACAACGTTCTTGCCAATCCATTTCCATATCTTTTTGAAGGCTAAACCATGTTACAAAATCCTGCGAGTTTTAACAAAACTGTTTTTCAAAAATGTTTGTCTCTCTTTGATTTTTAAGAGAGAGAGAAAAAAAGCAATAAGGGAATGCCTGATGAAACCCAGGTTATAAGCATTAAGCTCCTCTAAGCTGTTTTAGAACACAACTATTTGAGCCTGGAGAGCAAAGAAGAACTTCCTCACGCAAAACCCTGCCAGTGAAAAAGCATCAAGTAATTGTTAATTGATGACAAAGCTGAAGAAAACAAACCACGTTCACAGCAGTTTCAAAAGCTCTCGGGAAACTGCACTGGATTGAGATGTCAAACAAGGACATCTTACACCTCTGACTCAAAAATAAAGCAAGTCAGATGACAAGTTATCTCAGCACACTACTTCCTAGCGATGTGTTTCTTCAAGGTGTCAAGCAACTTCGTTTTGGTGACTTTCATGCTGCATAGCTTTATTTTTATTCACAATTTTATGACACACGATGACAGAATTCAATGGTTTTACATTTACATGTCACAGCAACAGACCTTAGGAGCAACGGTAAAGGAGAGTTAAAATGTTTAAGTTATTGCAAAGTGTTTCTCCAGCTGCACCGTGTGGTACCAAGTCATTGCTTCCTGCCTCTTACAAAGCCTCTGGTATGTAGTACCAGCAGTAATGGAGAAGACTGCATTTTTCTGAGGTCAATGGATGGCAGCCAGTTGCTTGGCTGACAACAGTAACTGGGGAAGGCTTGGTGGCAGCTCCTCACGTAGAATCAGAGCCACACTCATAAGAGTTTAGGCTTTTATGAATTAGATTAAAATATAATTCTAGGTTATGAACATTTAAGAAAACTTGTTCCACTTCATCTAAGGATCAAACACCTTTCTCAAACCCTCCAGACAGCACTACATTGCTCACCTAATATCATACAGATCGTGGAGGTGCTGCCTACCAAACTGGAAAGATGCTCTCTGTCTGCAGCAGAGTAATACAACAAATTTTCACATTTATTTCTATTTACAAGTTCAGCACATTATAGCCTTTTCCTGGGAAACTCTATCAGCTGGTCACGGGAAATTGTAGTTGCACTTAAATCATGGGGTGTGCAACTTGGATGCAACTTATTGTTTCCTATAATTGATCTGAAAGACACCAAGGTGTAAAAAAGCCTTTAAGTTTCTCTTGAAATCCAGATACCACACTAACAAATACAGAAGCAGGATTTTGTCTGAGGATACAGAAGTAACAGATGAGATTCACACAAATTATCTCATCTCCTTTTAGTACCACAATAAAAACTGACAGGATAAATAATCTTGTTTTCCCCACAGTTTACAAAATTCCTTCCCATCAAGATGTTTTTTTTCTCTCCTAACAGATTTAGCAGCAAGATTTCTGTATCACGTGGAGCAGCATTACAACACCATGATTCAGAACTTCAGCCTTACAAGCTACACCAGTTACACTTAGACACCAGCAGCCCGTTTTGCAAATCAGACACAGCTAAGCTGCATTTTCACAACTGCAAAGTACACTGCGTGTGAGCAAGAAACTTCAGAAGTGATTTTTTGTAGCTACGGAATAACCACTACTTGCCAGGTGATTGAACTGCTTGATGACTTTGAATTAAAGCTCACGTGACCTAGCTTAATAACCTTCTGTACTTACAGATTCAGCGAGATGATTAGGACACATCAGTTACTATAAATACTCAGAAACAGCATTCAGGTTTGGGTTTGGTTTGGTTTTAATGCATAGGTCACATCTGTGCTTAGTCATAAGGAAATTATCCCACTGGTTAAAGGGAAAATGGAGGATGACATTTGATATCTGAATTTAGAGAAAAATAAATATTGATCTTACTTTTAATTGTTTTCACATCTGTGGTCTTTTCTTGTTCTTTGCCTTTGACTGTAAAATACAAAAGAAAATGTTAATGCTATTTTGGGTGACTAATGGTATTTACCAGAGAATGGACACAAATTCCCAACTTCAGCAAGTATCAGAGGCAGACAGAGCCATCATGTAGTTAAAACTGATCTCTCCTTCAAACCTGCACATCTGGTGACTGACAAAGGCTCTCAAAGCTTCTACGTTGGTTTATTTTCAAACGAAAATCCTTATTCATTAATTAAGTTTAATGACCTGTAGTATGCTACAATTAACACTGGGAAAGGTGCTTACTGGCCATATGATTAAAGCACGGTTACACGCGAGGTTACCTTAATAAACAGCATCAACTGGAAAGAATGGGATAGATGGGCTTTACCCACTGCTAAATTCTCTCACACACTGTTAATTCTCTCTCAAATACTATTGCTTAAGTATCATCAAACCTAGGGCAAGCAACTGATGGGAAGATAAGAGTTTTAAAAAGTTGTGATGGAACAGCGTTTTGTTAATAATTATTATTATGTTTTTAAAGGAAGCTCCTAAAGGAAATGAACAAGGAGATCTGTTTGAAACAAAAATAAAGAAACTGAAGGAGTATAAAAACAGGATGGCACGAGAAACAAATTAAGCAGTGATACTGAAGAACATGATCTGCTTGGGAAACGTTCTCTGCCTGCTCCAGGCTGGGATTATTACTACAAATAGGTCATCTTTGAACAGCAATTGTGGAGTCCTTCCAAAGGTAACCACAAATCCTAACCAGCACAATCACACATTTACATCACAAAACACGTGCAGATCACAAAAAACCAAAACCAAAACAACTCTGCCTCTTCTGACCCAGGTATTTTCACTATTTTAAAGGGAAGCTCCAATCTCTGGTTACGTAAATGTCCTGCCCAGCAGTGGCTGCAGCGCTGCCGTACTGTGAGGAGCAGAAACATTGCAGCTCTGTGAACTGGCAACTCAGCATTTAGTAAGCCTGCAGCCAGCACGTTTTCTGACGGAGAGGTTTAAGCATCCCTTGGAAGAGCAGAACCCTTTTAAATCTGAACCCTTGCAGCCAGATGCAGCTGTGAGCAGTCAGAACAACCAGCTTTACATAACTGGGGGGTGTGATATGCAGGAGAAAAATGACTGAGAAAATCTGCATGTCTGAAGAAACACTGAGGGACAAATGGGAATGAAGCAACCTCTCTACAGGATTACAAACCTTTATCCTTCCAAATGACTCTGACAGTTGATTGATCAAACTGATACCATCAGCAATGAATCCCGAATTTCAAAGGCGTCCTCCATAAGCCTATTTTCAGTTTAAATACATCTCTTCCTTCTCACCAACTACTCAGTTTCTCTCGAATTACCTACTTATTTCTGGTAACACAAACTCCCCATTCATGTTCTTAACCTCTTCATACGCAGGCTTCTTTTGTGCCCACCAGCTTCAAGCAGAATAAAATGAAGCAGTTAACAGCGGAGGCCAAAAGAAAACTCCTATACACAACAAGACCAAGCTTTTGTGGGTGAAGTTTCATTAAAGGACTTTACTTTCACTTTCCTCAAGAAAACACATGTCACTTGGTGTCTGTGAAACCAGAGAACTGCAGTGTCTGGTGACTGAGGACTAAGAGGTTGTGAGAACTTCCAGTAGCAAACCCCTTTTACAAAGCAGTAATGCACCAAACCGATGCAGACTGGAGGATTTTAATTTGTATCTTTAAACACACAAGAACGAACAAACCTAAGCACGTATGTGTGCAAAAACCAATACAAAACTTCAGAGGTCAGCACACTGGTTGGACTGCGTGTGCTACTGTCAAGATATGCCCACTGAGGGGGCCTGCTTCATTGATAACAATTTCATAACCTGCCCTCAAGCGCCAGGCTCTTGGTTCAACTGTTATAGTTTAATTTCTCAACCTACTATCCACCCCCAGCCTTCTAGACTTTAATTTTAAGGCCCAAGCCAAAACATAAAACCATTTCCCTATTATTTTTTTCTACAGGTCAGTAATTTTATGGTTTAATCTTTAAAAGCTGTTTTAATTTTTGCCCAATGTGATATCCTCTTAAACAACAGCAGCTCAAACCAAGAACACCAACACTTTTGTATGGTTTTGGACTGCATGTGTCCAGTCCACAGAGCTTTCCCATAAGCCTTAATCTGCTGCTTTTCTCCCAGCTGCAGTTTAAGATCTTCTCTAAAAAGCAGTATCTAAAATGGGGATTCTACAAAGCAGCATTATTCTATGTACAAGCCAGATGAAAGCTTACTTCTCTCCTTAACAGCACCTCTCTTGGGCACTTAGTTCTGCCTGTGCTTCTCTAACCCAAGAGCCTTTAATCAAGGAACACAGATACTCAATGAAGCATTTCATTTTTGCCAAAGCTTACGCTGTCCCTGTGATTACACATTAGGATGAACAGCACTTCTACAATTCCCTTCACCAACAAAGCAGCAGAAGCTATTTCTGGAGAGTTTATAAGCACTATGAAAGTTTTATTCTGCAGCTCATCATTAGTATGTAAAGACCCCAGAAAGGATGCTGGCACTTGCAAAGCCTTCAGTGGACTTCCAGAGCTTCTAATATGAAGAGAAGTTTAACTTCCTCCAGGACTACTGTACTAATCTCCACCAAGAATGAAACTTTCAATGCTGCTACTTTGGCTGAGCACGCTTCCAACAGCACATGTCAGTCAAGACCAAAAACACTGACTCAGATAATGTGTTCTTTCCTCTTCTCTTGCAGTCTCAAAACATACACTTTGGGCTTTAGCAACTGAGAAATGCTTTAGGGTAGCGTTGTCTCAGCCACTGCTTCAAGAGCAGCAATTGTATTGCCTGAACTACAGCATCACGAGGTGACAGAACCACTTTCCCAAGGGGCCCTTCCTAAAAGGTGCCCCTTTCAATAAAAACCACTCGAACCACACGTCATGCAGCCTGAAAGCATCCTACACCTCATTTCATCACCAGCTGTAGTGCAAGCACCTCTGCTCCCAAAGTACATTTCAACTACATCCATTTGTGCTACAGGAATAGCATAAATATTTCAGGAGTCCTAAATTCCAAATCTCTGCTTGTACTCCATCACATCCACAAATGTGTATAAAATAAATGGTCAACGACGCCTTTGGCTGTATGACGACCTGGGTGTGATGAGGTCCCTTTTTCAACCACGGTTTTAGCTCGTGCTTTAACAGGCTATTGTATTTCTACACAACCCTGCACAGCAGCACTGTAAAAAAGCACTCTGCAAGCAATCAGCGAGGTTCAGAATCATCACGAAGCGAACGCACCAGCCCACCCAACCGCACCATCCACCGCTCCAGGACCGCTCAGCTCCATCCCCCCGCAGCAGCGGGGCGCAGAGCCCCGTCCAGCGCCGCAGCCCTGCGCTCGCCACCGCCCGCAGCCGGGGTTGCCCGAGGTCCCTTGGGGAGCCCTGCTTGCAGCCGACCCCCCTGCCCCCGACCTCCTCCCGAGGACAAGGGCCCCGCCGCTGGGACTGACCGTCGTTTGCGGGGAGGCCGCTCCTCAGGGGCCGAGCTTCCTCTCGGGGCCCGGTCACCGCCGCCGGAGGAGCAGGGCCGGGGCCCAGCAGCCGTGCGGGGGACGAGGCCGGCAGCCGCCCCTCAGCCGCAGCGCATGCTCCCACGCTGCCTGCATAAGCACTGCACGAATCAAAAAACCGAGAGAGGCACTGAGACCTCACTCCTCCTCACCCCAAGGCGCATTACACCATCGTGCCAGCATCATCCAGGGGACGGTGGAGCGAGTCCGCCACTGCCATCGGTGAAAAGCCAGCCAGCATACCAGGTACAATAAAATAACTTGCTTCGTGGAACCTGGCCCATCCGGGCTCTAAAAAAAATGCACCAGAGCTGCTGAAC
>JAVHNF010049031.1:8271-20316 GCA_034783455.1 Micropsitta finschii
CGGGTTTTTGCCTGCAAACCCAGGCTTTTTCCCCGTTATCTAAGTCAGCAACCCTAATGTACGTGCCCTGGCACAAGATACAATACTAACCTGCGAAAGGAAAAGTTAGTCAGGCATGAGACATTTAGGAGATACAGTGGCAAAAGCATACAATGTAATGTAACGCTGCAAGAACTTCACCACGTGTTACTGCAACAATATAACCAACGTTCAGCACCACGGACAGCGCCAGCCAATGCTTTTGCCGCCAAAACCAAAACGGAACGTCCAAACAAAGCCCACAAATCCGAAATGGATTTGTGCAACGAAAAACAATTCTGGGTGCACCATCCTGATTTCACAGGTATGGAGCCCTACCCCAAATGCCAAAACAAACAAAACAAAAAACAATGCAAAACGAAAATAATTACATTTTTACACTTTGTGCAATTTACACCTAAATCGTACAAACTGTACTTTTTCCTGCACCCACAGGCACAGGAAAAAGCACGCAAAAATACATGCAATTTTACCAGAATGCACAGTACATTTTCCAACGCAAAATCTACTTTGCAAATATTTTCTAACAAATTGCTAAGATTTTTGGCGGGAAGAACTCAGCCCAAAAAGATTTTTGGCGCGCAAATCTAACCCCAAAAAACCGACTGTGATACTAATGCAGGAGGAGCAGAGCCCCTCCTTCACCTGTACCACTGGGCCAATCCCCTGGACGGTGACAAAGGACCCTGCCCACAAATGACACCCACTGGAGCCCCGGAGACGCCCCTGGACCCAGAGGAAATAAGTATGGAGACCACCCCAACAACGTGGTCAGACCATCTACCAAAGGAAGGAAGAAGGAACTACCCCTGCTAACCTGCAAGCCCACCTTTACCGGACAAGGCCACAAGAACCACCAGGAAACTGACCAGCACCAACGGCAACAGCTTCCCCCCACACCTTACGACAAAGGCTGCCTCTGCCCATCTATGGTACTCATTTGGTTATGACTGAATTCTTCATGCTTTGCCTCATTCCTATCCTTTGACAGTAATGACTGCACTAGAACAAAAGAAACTGTGTTTTTGTAGAGACCCATAAGTACTGGAAACGGAATCATAACAGGCCCAATTTAAGCTATAAATACAGAACCAAAAAATAATGTTGCCTTCTTTATTTACACTGATGTTCACACGGGCAATTTAAACTGTTCATGAAGACCACAGAAAATCAAGTGAGAGCAGTTTAGCTGTAACATACTGAGAGATGAGGCCTGACGATGTCTCAGCACTGAAATGTTGAACATCAAAAGCTTCAAAACAAAGATATTGGTTTCATTCAAGTATAGAAGAACTTGCTATAAGAAGTGATGTCAAGATGCCAGTTTGCTGACATGTCCCAGAGATGGCCTTATTGCTCTCAACGATGAAATAATTTCTAGTACCAGCCAGTCATTTGGGGACATGCTACTCCAAGTGCCCCAGGGTCTATGCTGATTAACCTAGTCAGTCCATTTACTTTAATTGCAACAAGATTTGCAATGTTAAAAAATTCAAAGGCTGTGGCAGAGCCCTGTATTAGTTTTCTTAGAAAATAATTCCCTTGTAATGTTCCATACTAATTGGGTTTTGTAGCTGGAAACTAAGTGTCATTACATACACCTCCGTGAGACAAACACAAAATGTACACTGCTGCTCTTCCCAAGCTTCTTGAGTTCTGGAGCCAAGTGACTTACTACTGCAAATGGGTTGTAACCCAGGACAAAGTTTTCCAAGACCTTTCAGTGGCCAAGGCAGTATCTGTTAGAATGTCAACAGGAATAAGACACCCATCTTTTAAGGCTCCCGTTATCTTTAAACTTCTAAATGCCTTTCTTCATCCAGTCTTCAGCAAAATAAATCCCACTGATTTGATGACCAAATTAATGCAATTCTGCCTGTTTGTAACATACTGTAAAATCTTGATCAACAGACAGATAAAGAGCTACAAGATGTAAATAAACTATCCTACATCCCACGACAAGATCTATCTTTATAAGAATATTTTGGGTAGGATTAGCAAAGCAGCAAAGCTCCTGAAATTGAGAAATGTTACCTCATGTTCACAAGGTATGAAAAACTGTGAGTGGAAAAGAGAAGCTAGAGATAAATCTTCTTAGTAAGATAAAACGCATTTTAACAAGTATCAGCATCTCATTTTGCCTCAAAAAACATGTACTCCCTTCTCAAACCGTTACATCCTCTTGTCTTTGCAGTGGTTTTCAGTGGTAAGCAAACACCATGAAAATTCTCATGCATGTAATAGAAGCACAAACCATACTTTAGTACTCACTGCGATTTTATGATTCCGCATCATATTATCAAACTCTTCATTAATTTTTTTATATTTTTCTTCTGTATGTGGCGTGAGCACATATGAAGTGTCAGGGTCCGGGCTGTCGCACCCTCTGTGTTCCTTCTTGTTCAGAGCCTAAATAATGAAGTTAATAAAAAGGATCAACAAATAAAAAGTAGAGATAAAATAAAAGTACTTACAGGGCCTCGCTTGAAAATAAAATCACTATCTTCATTTAGTTTGCTGAATCTGTCCTCCGATAGTGGACTGTGCTCAAAGTAATCGTCAGCATCAGGGCTCTCACAACCATTAAGGCCTTTCTTTCTTAAGGTCTGAAATACAATTGGAAAATTCACATACAAATCATACTAACTTGCCAAGAAGTTTTGTATACTACTGAATCATTCAGAGCCACTGAAACTACATGAAACTTTCACAGACAAAACTCACTGTTCAACAGACAGGCTTAGGCTTTCAAAATAGTGGCATAATACACAAAGAGAAAAGGTTCATTCAGAGGCTTTCCCAGGTGCCATAACATGGGTAACTTTTAACCTACACCCACTGCATCTCTCCAGCACCCCATGCAAAACTGTTTTTAGATACTGGCTGATGGAGTGATACTGCTTGACATACAAAGAACATTCAAGCCTCTCACAAAAAAGTTAATGGCATAACCAGAAACTAAAAGCCAGTTTACTGGATTTTTAATATATTGATTTTAGTATCCCAATATCCACATTTTAAAGAGCAAAGAGTTAAGCTCCAAGAAACACCATGGCTAAAATCTGCAATCAAATTCAACAACTGCAGTACATTCATATATATAACACTTGCTATAAAGGCAGGACCTTCCTGTATTTCTGTCATCCTGCATGATAACAAGAAGTGCAAAAAAAAGTCTAAAACAAAATTACACAATCCCTCTCTACAATGACTTAGTTTGCCAAATACAAGTTTTTTTCGGACTCCTTTAGCCTAACTGGGTAAAATTGCTTTTTTGAGCTATTTCCTGTTTTCTGATGGAGAGCTTGCATCAACATCCCCTGGAAAAAAACAAACTTGCCTACAATTGAGGCACTACAAATAAGCTACCAAAGTTTAGTGGTGGATTTGGCAGCGTTTGGTTAATGGGTGGACTCAATGATCTTCATGGGGCTTTCCAACTGAAATGATTCTATGTGACAGTACAGGTCTCATGACCAGATTTTAAAGGATATTTGTATTCCTTGTTGTTTCGATTTTTCACCCTATTACACAGTCAGAAATATTTCTTTGCAAGTTCTCATATATGACAATACAATATAGAAAACGGTCCCTATGGAAAAATATTTAATGCTTTAAAAAGGCTCGCAAGGAAATCGGTATCTCTCTTTTAACAGGCATACATTAGAGTACATAATGCAGCAATAGGGTTATGCAGGTATGAGGGGGGTTCTGTGGAGGGTTTTTTGTGAGAAATTATCTATGAATTTTACAATAAAATATCCCAGCACCATAAAAAAAGTGCATTTCTTTTCCTATAGAAAACATGTTTCCATAACACGCTGAATTTTCAACTAAAAAACCCCACAGTTTTAGTTTAGACTACGGTATTCATGGGCATTTCTTCTTCAAGTGCTATCTCCTAATTTTTAGTGCAGTAAGAAGTACACAGGGCTTTCTCACTATACGCATATATACAAGATAGCTCCTATTTCTACTTCGATTTTCAAGCAGCACTTGAAAATTCAAGTTACACCATCTGAAATCCTTGAATATCACGGGTCACCATAAGCTGAAATTCCTTCTCAAGTTTCTTGGCTTGCTCCGTGGATC
Source organism: Micropsitta finschii (assembly GCA_034783455.1). Taxonomy (NCBI): domain Eukaryota; kingdom Metazoa; phylum Chordata; class Aves; order Psittaciformes; family Psittacidae; genus Micropsitta; species Micropsitta finschii. Next base: position 12,403 of record JAVHNF010049031.1, read on the forward strand.
CCACACAGTATCTGGAACTCCCACAAAAATGCAATCACTAAATCAGCATATGGGGAAAACAGGTGTAGGTTTCTCCAGCACCTGTCACAGCCCTCATCCCGCTCCTCTACCCAATCAGCTGGACACGTATATGGATGTGGCCATACAAGGGCCGGCTCTTCGGGCTCTCAAGGTCGGAGCCTGTTATCCCTCTCCCAGCCCTTCCTAACAAGTCAGCCTGCCAGTCTTCTACACTTTTGATATCAGCAGGGAAAATGTTAGCACTGTATAATCTGGATTACACTTAACCCCTGCAACCCACAGAACTCTCTAAATAGAAACCAAATGTGTCTTTACATGGTGCTCAGCATCAACATACATACGCAGTGCCCAGGGCAGGATTAGAAACTGCATTTAGGTAATATTAACACAGATCTTTCGAGAAATACACACTGCTAGTATCTAGTTCACCTCCTTTGACAAACAAGTTAAAGCAATGTTAAGTATTGAAGCATGGGGTTTCATTAGTGCTCCTTTCTATACTCTAAAACAATCTAGTTAAAGCTTTTAAGTCTAATGCCGCTAAATCATCCTCCTAGATCTGCCTAAAAATTATACTCAAAGTTCCAATATAAAGGAAGAGATGTAGTTAAATACAAAAATGCCTCCTTCTTCTTCATGGCTGATTTATTTATGGTAACAATGGGGTTAACTCTGCTTTGACTCATGAGGAAGGAAAATGCCTCAGTATCTCCTGCTTAGATTCTGGAAACCGTCACTCTAGATGGGGTTCCTGTCATTGTGAAAGGATTTAAGCCACGGTTCACTGTTAGAGATAGTAAGTCTGGGTCCGATAGCCAAAGCTCTGTCTCCTTATCACTAAAACATGAACTGCCACTTTGAGGACCTAACCATAAAAAGACTGCCAACTTTATCATCGGCCGGTAACATAACAGTGAACCATTCCTGCTCTGCGGCTCATAGGAACAAGCGGAATGCTGTAATCTGTTCACACGGCCAGGCGCAGCCTACGCGAGACAGCGCAGCCTCGGCTTTCTCACAGCCTGCTGAGTGAAACATGATAACGGGCCCTGGCTCAAGGGAAAACAGGGAAGGAGGTGACTACTGGGAATTGCTCCGTAGGGACACGGGAAAGCCAAACTCCATAAACAACTGCTGACTCCACCCTTGAGAACCTCTACAGCTAAAATCTGTTATTTCTCCAATTCATGTAAATAACTGCACCCCTCACTGAGCTACTTCCAAGATTTGACCATGGAGACTGTAATTTTATTAACTCCATTGGTTTAGAGTTCGTGAGACCAACTAGTATTTGTGCAACATCAAGAGAGTTTTATACCTCTGCTGTGATACACAAGCTTATTTAGAATAAAATCAGAGATTGTGCAGTTGAGGCTAATAAATACAGAATGTAAGTTCTCTTACTACAATGAGAAGGAAAAACAATAATGAATTTCAAGTTTTGCTATTGGAGCTTCACTGCAATTAAATTCTGGTGTAAGGTCTCGTTTTCCAGATCATCTAAAGGATGTGTAGCCTTTTGAGTTAGTATATTATTACTTTCCACTTACTCCATGACTTAACCAAAATGACTGGAAATTGTTCCAACACTTTTGCCAATGCACACTGCATTGTCTTTAGTAACTGATATTGAGCATTGTTGATGTGATACTGGATTAACAAACTGATAAGAGAGAAGTCCTGATTTTTGTCAGAAAATAATGCAAGGTATTTATGAGAAACTGAGAAGTCTTTTTATGAAAGAACAAAGCAAACACAACAATGCAGTCGTTTAGTGACTTTATAGGATGCACAAGTGTTCCAGACAGCTGGGGTCATCTTAAACGTGCAGAATGCCCCAGATATTTTAAACTGCTTCTGTTCCACTGTGTAAAATCTCAGCAATATAGTTTAATATTTATTTTTAATGGCAGTGGTTAAAAAACCACTTTATGACAATGGCTGGACTAGGTATTACATTCAGTCACATGGCAGAGCCCCAATATGCTCCTGAGCTTCCCTATACATATGCAAGGTACTTTTTAATGCACTGCAAAACAACAACCAATTAGCTTCTCTCACAATTCAACATAAGTTTTACTGAAACAGATAATACAGATACCAAAGAGTACAAAAATACAACTGTTATTAATTGTATGATCCATGAGGAACCAAAACTGATACTCAACCATCACAGTGTAATTATTTTAGCATAAGCTTCCTCCCACAAAAACCAACTGAGAAACATGAAATGCAGGAGCTGTAAGCCTGCTGAGTCTCCACAGCATGAAATCAAGTCGCCACCTTCTCCAAGGCTTGTTCCAGCCCAGCTGTACACAGCTTCTCTCTCACAAACTTACACTGGCTCAATACACCAGTCAGCAGCAGCTCTGGAAACCAGGAACTCTAACTAATAAACACAGATTACTGCTACCAGAGATGAAGTTAAATGACAACCCCCAACTGTTCTCCTCCCCATGAAAGATCCTGTTTTTCACATCTGACTCTGGAAGGATGTTGCCAATGGTTAAAAGAGCACAATCAGCATGTTTTGTGCTCCAATCCAGTGAGTGTGGTTAAAAAGCCAAGACTTCTGATATTAGTGATCTGGGCTCCTTACCAGCTCTGGCAAAACTGTAGAGAACTTGATTATGTTCATTGTCACCTCCGGAACTAACATTTTTCTGCCTTGAAGCAAAAGAGTAGGATGACCTCATACATAAAAAGTACAATGAGGTGCAAGAAAGTGTCAGTTCATTCAAAACATTGTCAGTATTGGGTTTCTTGTAACATTACACAAAAAGGAAATGGTTGTTGCTATCAATGTATCATGTTAACAGCTCTATTTTTGCACTTACTATTGGAGCTGGCCAAACAGGATTTTTGTTGATGTTTCATCCCAAATCATGAGGGAAAACATATCTAAAACTTGACTTAAGATTGAAATGAAAAGTGATTTCCCTTGCCTTGGAAAAGGCAAACCTTTCATTTAAGACCCGTGGCTAGTTCTGATTCTGTTGCATTCAGAGCACAGAAAAGCTGTGAAACAGCATGAATTTGGAGTAAATACCTTTTATAAAAAAGGTAATTTAGAAAAGTCAGTATTCTTCAGGCCTGAAATAATGGAAAGGCTCCACTAGTACTGCCAAGTATTACTGCTGCTCAGCAGACACATACATCCTGGTTATCAAAAGGATAGCCAATTAAACGGTTTTCTGATCCTCGAGAGCTGCCACACAACAGGGGAGAGGGACACTGCTGCCACTTGCACCAAATTCCAAAGGCTTCTCCCCACAAGTGCTCACACAGCTCTCTGCAGGAAGGACAGGACTGTCATCCATCATGGATAAGGTCACTGAGGTGATAAAATGTAAAAAGCAGTACCATCATCCCAGGATGCAACAGTGCTTTTCCTACCAGTGTTCAGGAGCCAAGGAAAATAATCCCTAAAATAAGAGATCCAAGGATAACCAGGAGCTATTTAGTCGCACTGTAGCCTCCAGGTTCAATCTCACGTTCCATCTCTGGAGATGATCAGGTTATTTCTCCCTGCTTTATGGGAACTGCTGCAATCTCCATGGGAGCAGTTTGACAAGCTGACTGACAGTAACAACTTGCTGCCATAGAAAGTGCAGGATCATGGAGACCACCCTTACGCCTGCTCTGATGTTTGCTCCAGCCTGCAGTAAGTCATTTTTTCTTCATTAAAAGGGCAGAAAATTCTCCTTGGCCATTCTTTATTTTTGCTGGGTTTGTTCTCAGTTGCAGCAGGATCGAGGTGGTTTTCCAATGGATGGGCTGAGCACCACAGACAGAAAGCAGGCAGAAGGAATGGCCTGTCCTTTCCACCAGCAGCAAGCCATTGCGCCTCAGTCGCTGCTGATAATCGCATCCTACTTAAAAAGCCGCACCTCCTTTCCGATACTCATAAAATTAAGGACAAATACGGCAGTCACAGCACCAGACTCCCACCCACTTTTCATACTTATTATGTGACACCAGTGAGAGAAAACAGGGCAAATCCCTTTAATGCAGTTTAGCTCCCTTCCCACAGCAGAGATACTTCAGCTGGCAAGAACTATATGCTTCACTACAGGCTTCACATACAGCAAAAAGTCATGCTGAAAGCATGACAATTGCTTTATTATTTGCTTCCTGTTACATGCTATTGCCAAGAAGTTGAGCCTAAAACCAGGCTGGATTTTTCTTCTTTTATAGCACAAAATATTCACTCTTATCACTCTAAACAATACTAAGGTGTATCATCCTCTACGTAAGTAATTTCTCCCCTATTATGTACAAAACACATTCAGACATCTGAGGAGTATTCTTAGTCACTCAAAGCTATTTATAGTTCTTAAACTTCCTGCAGGTCAGTTTGGCTTCAGAAGTATCCCCATTTCTGGTTCTTTGTTCTGAAGTAACAACATGGTTCTGCAAAGTCAGACCTTGACCCTGCAGTGATGGCTGTATGAATTTCACCACTGTCTAAAACACAAGCAGGGTTGAATCTGAAATGCAGCATATCCATCAAAAGTGAACAGCCAGAGAAAACCCATGGAATTCAACTCAGTGTTCTGTGTTTGAAGCTCATCTCTGTAGGCTTCCATTTCTTTTTTTCATAGTCAAATGCACTGGATTATTTGATGTGATGCTTACAGATTTTGTAAGTTCTCCTCAGGGTCTCTTAATATTCTCAACTTCAACCACCACAGCATCTGCAAATTTCATTACGAAGATGTTACCCTTTCTTTTGAGTTTGGAGGCTACCTAAGTGTAGCCCTAATACTACCTCTTTCAGTATGCCCAACACATTTTCAGTTACATTTTGCTATGCTATCGGCTAAAATTTCACATTCTAATTATAGCCACAAACACCCCAAACCAGCCCAGTAAAGCGGAGTGGTGCCCAGCTTTCAAAACTTCAGAGAATGCATAGGAGGTCAAATCAGATGATGACAGACATTTCCATGAGCTAAGAAACTTGGAGAGCTTAACTCCTTAAGGAGCAAGGCTTCACCAACCTTTGCAGTAGGCTCCCCAACCAAAACGATACACACTAAATGAAACATGAAAAACTGACATACTCTACCTTGCTTAAATAACTTGCCATACTTGTGCTCAATGAGTAGTGGTATTTCTAAAGTAAGTAATTGATGCTATGCAAAAATATCTAGATATCAATTCTGACTACAGCACTTTCACGCAGTTTGCTACAATGACTCTATTTCTTCACCAAATATTACAGTATGTTCAGGGAAAAAGAGAGGTTTAGGATTAATTACTTAATCCAGGATTTTACAACCAAAACCCATATATGCCTAGCACTAGACCATAAAATACGAGGAAGAGCCCTTTAAGCAATGCTCTGTGCTCAGTTTTATTCAAAGGTATTCATCATTTACAGATGAAAAATGTTCAGGATTTGAAATTTTATCAGTGTCCCTGTTATATACCACTCTAAGAAAAGAGACTGTCTTGTTTCAAATGCTGGAGCGCTTCCAGTATCTGGCAAATTTTAACATGTATCCCTGGCTTGCCAAACATGAAAGCTAGCTGTCAAATTCCTCCAAGATACGATAAAGATGGCACTCAGGCTTCAAACTCGCATTTATATAAAATAACACATACAAAAGGTTTTTAGCCATGATAGGGTATGAAGCTTAAATTCTAGCTTGAAGCATCTTTGCTGTGAAACATGATTTTAATTAAACCACAAGCACTTATTACAGAATAACAATTTTGTGGGCTTTAACATCCACTCTTCACCCCCAGAACATTACACAACACACTAGAAGGCATAGGAAGGGAAGCTGCTTACTTGTATCTGTGATTTTCGAGAGTATCTCTAAACTGTGGACTTTATAATATAGTTGCTGACCTACAAGCAAGCTGGATTGCTCATTCCTAAATGAACTGCTCAAAACAAAATAATTCGTAATCCACTAGCACTGATAATACTGATTCCACAGTTGAAGCGCAGCCAAGCTCTCAAAGTCTGATATTTGATGCATTTGTCTTTGTTTCACTTTCTATACAATTTACTAGACTACTAAAGTTTATATCACTGAGCAGGATTTCATTTTACCTGCTTTACAGAAAGTACCATCAACTAGACTTTTATATTTGAAAGCATTATATTGCCAGTCTAAGTTGATCTCATTCAATCTTTTTATTAAAAACAAAAAGTAGATCAATGTTCATCTTCAGGAAGCAGAAACTATTCCTTAGCATAGAAATTAAATACATTTTATAGTCTTTTCAGGGAAAGCAGTCTGCAATGAACACAATTAATGGTAAAACAAAGCATGTTTTAACGTAACCATCTATGTCAAAGTGTTCAGAGTTATTCTATGGTACATAAATGGGTTTTTTGACCCTTATTGTGACAAAATAGGTATGTAGATACACCTCCCATATATACTTCTTCACATACTTGCAATGGTTAAAATATAAATCAGCAACAGCAGTAGCCGACTGAATGCCTCCTTTAAGCAACAGTATATTGCAGATAAGCCATATGGAACATGAAAAGTTTCCAAGAGTAGCAACCCATCTGCATAATATCCTTCAGAATCTTTTAGAAGTTTTTTAGTAAAAATATTATCTCCTATTCATAGTTTGCCAAGAAAAATTTTCTGAACTCTAATTACAATTCAATGATATAAAAAGAAAGGGTTTCTTGTGGTCTACCTGCCTATGCGGTATTGCCATTTCAAACGCTTCTTGTCCTGCATTTCTCCTTACAATTTGAAAATTGGAAAGGATAACAGAAACTATTTCAAAGCCTTGGTCCTCAAGATAATGTAGTGTTATCAAAACAGTAATTACAACACAAATAGCAACTATTCCCAAAGAAAATGTTTAGTGGATTCTGAGAATTTATGTAACTGTTAAAATACCGTTCCCACATAAGATTATGGGAACCAGCTCCACTAAAGCCTACCAGAACAAGTTTCAATTACCTTTGATACTGCTATGGAAATGTCATTTTGTTTCTGCTAAACGGTGTCCAACTGTACAGACAGCATATGCAGGCACATGCATGTGCCCTGAATGCACGTGACGTGAGCACACACACATACAAGCATTACCCCGGTTCAGAACATTACTACAGCTTACAGAAAACAAAGAAGCCTCTCAAAAATAAGCAAGCTGAGGAATACAACTGAAAGGAGGCACTTGAAAACACCAAGCTAAATACGTACAGCAGGAAGCAGAGAGCCTCTCCAGAAATAAAGAAGTAGGGTACAAGCAGATACATCCTTATTTTTACTGAATTAAAATAATTAGGATGTAGGACTTCAAGACACAAAGCTGTAATAAGTATGTCACAACTCAAGTCTGGAATACTGAACTTCTCAGTTACATGTCAAAGGAGTATACTGAATCTGTTTTTCCTTGCATAGCCTTCATTTCAAATGAATTATTCAAAAGCCAAAGCACCTCTTTGAAGACTGTCTTTAGCCAACCCAAGAAGGGGATGGGAAATCAAAAGTAGAACCTAGACAGATAGGGAGAAAAGACTGTACAGGAAGCAGGAACAGTGAAATATGAGTAAGCTTTATCATGTGTAATTCATGTCAGCATTGGAGAAAGACTGGCTCTGCCATGCTTGGTTTTCTTTCTTTTAACAAGTCACTATACTCAGCAAGTACTGAATTCTAAGTTAATGCAAAAAAAGAGTAGAGCTTTGAATGTCTTCAGCTTGTTACAGATAGAAGGGCTTTAATCTAAAAAATCTTTACAATATTCCCAATTAATTTGGGACTTTTAGATTAAAAGTCACTTCCTATTAACCAAGAAATAATTCCATTAAACCATAATTTAAATATTAAAATGCACATTACTCAAATTTAACTGAACTAGCATTCCACAGTCTATATTGTAAATTGCAGACATTAAGGTCCCACA
>JAVHNF010049047.1:7490-22524 GCA_034783455.1 Micropsitta finschii
CATTTGCTTCAGCACAAAGTTAGAATAGGGAGGAGATACAAATATTGACCCTGCCAAAAACTTGGCTTTTTGAAACAGATTAGCCCACCAACATTTTTTTAACAAAGCTGAAAAGGAAATGCAAGTCTGTATCATTCTGCATCAGGATATCTCTGCAATTTATACATACCAAAATTTGTAAAAGTTGTGCCTAGAAAAACGTTGTCTTGAAGAAAAATCCTTCTGTATTTTCTCATACCAGACAATGGAAATCTTTCATTCTTACCCCTTACTTTTCCCTTATTTATTCAGTAGTAGAAACATCAACATGCTTTAATCAGATTTTATATCAGAGTAAAGTTCTGTAGAAAATCATACGTGACTGTAAAGGAACTGGCAGTGTCTAACGCAACAGAAGTTCCTCCTTGGCTACAAGGTATAATTATGAGCAGATACCCATGAAAAATGTGGAAGTAAACGTCCTGTTTCTGCAGTGAGAATGATGTTTGGGAGCTAACATCATATTTTATGTGGTGATCAACTTCCCACTTCTTTTGTAAAGTATTCCTGCAATTTTTATTCATAACAGTAGATTGGACTATCATAAGATCAGTCACAAATCCATTCCAATACAATTACATTTTACCTGCAATCTTATTCCTCCTGGAAATCTGTCCAGAATCAGCTGTTTTCTTGTTGAGGACACTGATGATATTGATTCTCTTTTCCTCCCTTCTTCCCCTCTACTTTTCTATCTTATATGTGGTCAAATTCTATTTTAAATCCTTCAGGGGAAACAAACTATATCAAAACTGGTCTCTGCTGAAAAGACACTTGCAAGGATGCAGACTATCAGATATCACCCTTCTGCATTGGGCTTGCATGATACGGTTTTGGTAGTTGTGGTGGGGAGGCTCCAGGAGTGGTTTCTATGAAAAGCTTCTAGAAGTATCCCCCAGTATCCAATAGACCTAGTGCCAGCTGGCTCCAAGAGAGACCCACCACTTGCCAAGGCTGAATGATGGTGGTAGCACCTATGGGTAATAGTAGGAAGGGGAAAAAAGATTTGTAGAAATGCAGCTGAAGTGAGGAGTGAGGCTATGTGAGAGAAACAGTTCTGCAGACCTCAAGGTTAGTGCAAAAGGAGCAGCAGGATGTGCTCCAGGCACCAGAGCTGAGATTCTCCTGCAGCCTGTGACCATAATGAAGCAGGCTGTGCTTCTGCAGCCCATGGAGGTCCATAGTGGAGCAGATCTCCACCTGTAACCTGTGGAGGACCCTACACTAGGGGAATGCCTGAAGGAAGCTGTGGCCCTGTGGGAAGACTCTGTTGGAGCAGGCTTCTGGCTGGACCCATGGAGAGAGGAACCCATGCTGGAGCAGGTAGATAACTGTAAATTTGTTCTGTGTTACCAAGGTATCTTTAGGAGCTTGGCTGTGGCAGGATTTCTTGAGATCCTCTGTTTTAGCTTCGTGTGCTGAACTCTGAGCTGCTGCAGTTGTTTCATGAAAAGAGCCAAGTTAACCTCAGTGTCCCTAGGTGAGCTACAGCCACTGCAATGAAGGTAAGGCCTTCATACCCTGATACAGGTGCAGACCATATTGACTTGGACCATAGTGTCATGTCTGACAGATCATATTATGGACTTCTGGGTTGGTTTGTTGGTTTTGTTTTGGCGGTTTTGTGTTGTTTTTTGTTGGTTTTTTTAATTATTATTATTATTATTATTTATTTATTTATTTGTTGAATCATTCAATAAAAGTGGGACCATTGACATGAGATTCTGGGAAGTTAAAATTTTCAGTAACAATTCTTGTAAATATTGGGGATGATGTAAGGATAAGACAAGGAGGCCAGCAAAGCAGGATGAATCAGAGAATGAAACCAATAGCTTCAGTCTGTAAATCTCACTGAGCAGGAAATCTGTAATTACCACAACTATGATCTCAACTCAGAAGAAGAAGAATGCCTACACAATATCTGTACAAAAATACCTTTTCAAATCTCTAGTGTGCATGAAGCAAAGACATGTGACAATTTAATGGAATGATGAAGAGACAGATATATATTTGTCTGTGTATTTTCTATCAAAGTAAGAATGAAAGACAGTCTGGTTTATTTCAGAGGTTTTAACATCCGTTTCTAGAACAAGCATTTATTTTCTCTACTTTCTACAAATATTGCTATTTATATACAGCCGTGCAATTATAAGAAAGTTTATTTTAAATGAACAGTGAGGAATCTAATTCTAGTTTCCCACTGCCAGGATTTACAGTTTTACCACCTGTTCACATCCCTTCTTCTGTGGCTTTTATTGGACTCTAGTCAACCAATGGCAATTCACTAGGGCTCCCAGGTCCTTTACTCAGAGATACTTCCCAGACAGTCAGTCAGAGTAATTTACCCACCCTGTACTCTTGTGGGAGTTGGTCCACCAACTTTGGTGAATTTTTGCAAGGCTCCTGTCACCCATTCCTTCAACCTAAGTGTCCGAGCACCAGCTCTTTCCTCAAATGTATAGACTGGTCTTTCAATATGATGTCATCTGTTAAACTTGATGAGAGTGCACTTCTTTGCCTCCTCCAGGTCAGTGATAAAGACAATAAATAGATTACAGGTCTCAGGAAAGACTTCCAAGGAACTCCACTAGTAACTTCCTCTCAGGCAGATTACGAACTATTAATTACTACCCCTTAAGGCAATCAATCCAGACTGGTTTTCACTCTTAATATGTCTATCTATATCATAATGTCCAAACCTGCATACAAAATTTTAGACTAGACTATGCTGAAAACCTCACTAAAGTCAAAATACTTTCCTTATCTGTGACTAAGGGAAAGTCACCATTTTATCGGGAAAGTAACTGTATGACACAATTTACTCAGTCAGTCCATGTTAGTTTTTCAAGTCAATGGATTAAAAAATGGCTTCCAAGGAAGAGTTGCTCCATTATTTTCCCAATGACTAAAGTGAGGCTGACAAGTTCTTCAAAGTTCTTCAAACTGTTCTCACACTTTTTGAAGATAAACTTGTATGGGTCAGTCTCTCTCAGAAAAATCCCTGACTCCAGCTTTCATGTGCTGCTGGTACTTTCTGTCCTTCTACAACCTTGCTTCTAAACACAGAGGCCTGGGAGAACATGGTGGTGAAAGCCAAGGCACTGAGCACCTTATCCTCATCTTGTATTCATTGTCATTAGATTGTTCACTTTATTCAGTAGTAAGGCAACATTTCCCTTGCTGGTTCTTTAATTGTTAGTGTAATCACAGAAGCTCTTCTTGTCATCCCTGACATCCCTTGCCAATGTCAGCTTTAGCTGAGCTTTTACTTTTTCATATGCATTCCTGAATGCCCAAGCAATGTTTCTGTATTCTTCCACTATAACCTGTCTTCATTTTGACTTCCTGTACATGTCTTTTTTGTTCTGGAGCTTAACCATGTGCATGCCTATTTATTTATCATGGTCTGCTCCTAAGTTTGCTTGTTTTCCTGAGTATGAGGATTCCTGTGTTTGGAGGTGGTTGTTCTCAAAGATCTGCCAGTTCTCTTAAGCTCTTCTGCCCTTCACAGCTACATCTCACAGGATCCCATTTACCATTTCCGTGCAAGACAGAGTCTCTTCTAGTGAAGTCCAAGGTCTGTACTCTCCTTTCCTTCCTGATTTCCTTCAGTTTTGAACTTCTCCATCATATACTTTTGCCTTAATCAAAGAGAAGATAAGTCCAGAAAAGTATGATTAAGGGTCTGGAGCTTCTCTCCTATGAGAAAAGACTGAGGGAGCTGGACCTGTTCAGCCTAGAGAAGACTCAGGGGATATGATAAATGTGGATAATTATCTGACGGGAGAGTGTCAAGAGGATGCGGCCAGACTTTTCTCAGTGGTGCCAAGAGATAGGAGGAGACGCAACTGGTATGAACTAAACCACAGGAAGTTCCACCTGAACATGAGGAAGAACCTCTTTTCTGTGAAGGTGACTGAACATAGGAATAGGCTGCCCAGAGGTTGTGGAGTCACCTTTCCTGGAGATACTAAAGAGCTGTCTGGAAACAATCCCAAGCAATGTGCTTTAGGTGACTCTGCTTGAGCAGGAAGGTTGGACTAGATGACCCCCGTTGGTCTCTTCCAACTTCAACCATTCTATGATTCTGTGCAAAGGTTAGATTAAAGCACTACATGTGGAACTGGCTGCATAATACTCAGCTTTGAATTTGTTCCCTAGAAATGTTAATGCTAGTTTAGTGAAGAAGTAGATAAAGTATTGAAACCATTAACTTTGGTATGAAGAAATATTTGACACTGGGCTTCTTTTGCCCAGAGTAGCTGAAGCAAGCATCCAAGGATCATTATAAAACCCTAAACTGTTAAAAAGATGACACATTAGTGAAACCACAGTGTGATCCCTTCTTCGTAATGTTCTTTTAATCATTGGACATATTTTGTGCTTACATGTCATCTTGTCTGTTAATCTAAAATTTATCAAGGATATTCAGATCCTCTAATCATCCTTTCTTGTGAGGATTATTGAATTTACCCTTGCAGGAGTTTTCTCCCTGGAAAAGAGTGATTACAGATACATAATTGCATCAACCAATTATACATGAAAGGTGCATATAAGATCATTGGAAGTGTTAATATTGACTTTTCTCTAGACTGTAATGGGTGAGTCATTCTATTCAATCTAATGATTTTTATCATCATTCTAACCACCACAGTAGTAAGAGGTGGCCAAATTAAAATGCTGGAGAGAGATAACCTTTCCTGATAAAATATATGTATTATTAACCTCATTACAAGCAGTTTTCTTCAAAGTTTCTTGGAAGCTGCTAATGATGTTGAAAGAAATAATGGATAGCAAGTCAGAACATTTTCTCATTGTATTTACAAAAATAATGGAAAAAAAATACCATAGGATTAATTCAAACCACTAACAAGCATTATGTTATCAAAAATATTTGTTGGGTTTTTTTATTCTCCTTCATCTATTTTTCAATTTTCCATTTATATCTTGTAAACAACATTTTTCTTTTTTTTAATTCTTATTTTTAATTTATTTCCACTCTTTGGGGTGGGGTTAGTCTTTTCCTTATTTTCTCAGAATGTCTTCTTTCAATCAGTGTTTCTTCTCCCTTACTACATACTCATCATTATTTCTTGAAATAGCATATAATAGCCTTTGTTCTAACCCTAACCCAGAAATATATTATTTCAGCAAGGTTGTTTTGGCTGCATGAAGCTTTACTAATTCTGATAGGGCTGTACAGAGACCTAGCAATCAAGTCATATATCAGTTTCTGGATTGAAATTTCTTTCAGTTTCCAACTAATCATTATTCTAGTTTCTTTTTGTTGCAAACCTTTGATGGGAAGTTTGCATACAAACCTGCATACAAAATTTTAGACAAGACTATGCTGAAAACCTCACTAAAGTCAAAATACTTTCCTTATCTGTTTTATCTGTCTTTCTTTGTTGCTTGTTTCCTCAGGTAACACAATTCTTACTTCAAAATTAAACCCTTGTCCCAAAACAGATATATATGCTGTGTATACACACACCTACATTATTTAATTTCTATAGCCTTTTTTTGTCCTTTCATTAACTCACTTCAATATTTTGTCTAATAAGATGCCCAAATTTATTGCTCTTTGGCATAGTCCACATTTCTAAAACAAACAAATTTGTCATTAAACCTGCTGTAACAGACAAAACCAAAACTATGTAGCAGTGAAGCATTCATGATATAATACTGTCTTGCTGAAGAGCATTAATAAATAACCTTAATTAAATTTTAAAGGACCATTTTATTCCCACAAGCAAACAGAAATTCCCAACATCTAGGATAAGTTTCAAAACCGTATCAGGCATCTGCATGCCTCTTTGTTCAGACACTTATTAAAGACAATGGAGCTCTAAAGTCTGAAGGACTCTATAGGGCAATTCAGTTTACCTGAAATTCTGTTACCTTGGCCATATTTAGATATCTAGTTTCATAAGAGAACTTCTTAGATATGCAAGGTATCCACACAAGGTTGGGAGGTATAATACAGGAGCTATGGTGGAACATTCCCCTTCTAGAGTAGCAGCTGAAGGGCAGGTGGAGCAACCCCAAACATCTCAAATGGCAGCAGACAATTATGTTGCTTCTACAGTTCAGCCAGGTTTGGATATGCTCCTTGCAGTGAAAAGCAAGTGTCTATAACAGCAAACTCTTCCTGAAACTTCAGAAACTTCTTCAGAAACTTTCCTGCTATTAATTGGACTCATTGTCATTCTGGACAATTATCAATTCTGGAGAATTCTTGGTATGGTCTAGCTATTAAAATGGTACAGGGATGATTATAATAGACAACTTTCAGGTTAAAACACAGGACACTTAACTGGCATAAAGACATGGCAGTCTCTGCCAGGTGACCTCAGTGCCCAGAATCTGCCTAGGCAGATTTAATTTATTAGTATGAATGGAGCATTAGGAGTTGCTTATCAGAATAAATAAGCTTTGAATGTATTGGCAAATGCTCTAGTGATTATAATCCAATCTTAGATGTCTACCCCATGTATAGTTCCTTCCACATAGACACTTTACAGGTCTTACACCTTCTTACACCTTCAGGTCTTACATCTTGAAGACCTTAAGTCCTCCATCATGTCTGAGTGTGTGTAATATTATAATGCTTTATGTGTCGAAGTACTCCTGCTGACCCAGAAAATTTTTTTGCCATCTTATGAAAAATGTATGTTTCAGAGCTTGAGGATTCCAGGTGAGAGAAAACGAGAGACAAATAGAGAACTTACAACTAGTTTATTAATATAGGAAAATATAGAGATAGTAAAGAATACAGTAAAGGATATCTCTGATGTTTGGTTATCTTACCAAGCCCAAAGACCCTGTGAAGACGATCAGGAAACCAGCTCCGAGAATCATTGTCACAGCGAGAGGTGGCAGGCTCAAACTTAGCAGGCATCCCTGCGGAGGCAACATTGACCTGGGCAGTATGAGGTTCTGCCTCCCCAACATCACATGAGGCTCTGGCTTTTATACTAACAAAAATGCACACTCATTCTGAGGCAGGGGGCTAGCCTACATCAGAAGCGGACATCTATAAACTAGAAAGGTCTCTAAGGGTCTAGACTTTTCCAGGCAGTTCTAAAGCGGAACTTTCCGGGTAGGAACCAAAGCTGGACTTTCCAGGGAGCAGCCAAAGCAGGATTCTCTGGAAAGGAGCCAAAGCAGAAAAACAGTACTTTTCTATCTTTGTGTGTTTCACCAGGGACCAGTGTCTGTTGTCCCTGACACAATGTAACATGCAGGTACACTTCTTTTCATGTACAGCCATGATCAGATGTTTGGCTGCTTGATGTACATACATATGAGTCCTACACACCTAAAAAAGTAGTTCTTAAATCAGCCACTTTATGTTGATTTACTATTGGAAAATTCAATGACAGACTGCTTTATGAATTTTTTACTTCCCATATATTTACATCCCAGCTGTCAATGACAGTATTCAGCCTTCATTACTGACCTGTTATCTTTCATTGGGGAAGTATGGTATTCATATTCTTGAACACTAATCAGAGAAATCTGGTTATCATCTTCTGAATATATTCCACAGTCTGTCTTCCCCATTTTCACTAGTCAACAAATACAAGAAAGATACTGCTCCACAAGAGCAAACTTTGCTTTCCAGTAAACATGGAGTATTAACATTTAGATCAGTTTTTCAAACCCTTTGAAACTTAACAAGCAGAGCATAGTTGCACCTGTAGCTATTGGCTGTATGCAAGACTGTCAGATTATAAAAGCTGCACGTTATTAATCACCCTGAAATTCAGCAATGAGGAGGTAGTGAACCATTCTTATCATAAGCTGTGAACAGCATTTATGTGTTGTCTAATTATGAGACATAATAACATTGCTATGTAAATCGAAAGTCCATAATACTAATGAAAATCCAAGAACTTGTGAATAATAATTAGAAATTTAATTCATAATAGAATGTACCAATTATTATTATTCATATTCATATCTGTAATAATTTAGAAGCTTTAAAGCTTACATGTATTGTAGCTGTAATGGATGACAAACATTTTGTTAATAAATATAGTTTTTCAAAAAGCTATGTGGTCTCTGGGGAATTTTGCCATTTTATTTCTTTATTATTTATACTTAAAAGAGTTCTGAAATAAAATATTTACAAATTAATTTATAAGGTTAGTGTTCTGGGGTTCTCTGTGAAAATCAGGTGCTTCAAGACTAAAAGTAATTTTCTTGTTTAGAGTAGATTTTAACATTTAATAGACAAAAAAAAAAAAAAGGAGCATGAAGGCTAACCCCAACCCCTCTCCCCCAAAAGACACATGGATGTCAGGTTTTAGTTCTATGCATCATCTACTTAAAATGAGTCTCTATATGTTACCACACAATCATCTTGAATTCAACACAGGAAAATCTTACTTTGAATTAAGCTTAAACACGTTTATAAGTCAATTCTAATTAGTCCTGTTCTTCTAAATGTGTTCTGCAATTATAAGATAAACCTACCCATGGAGATTAATTAAACCTTAAAATTTTTGAACTTCAATGATCTCCACTTAAGCATCCTCCTACAGCTACTGACATAATCTTCTGCCCTGTTCCTTGAGCTTACTTAGCACAAAAAATTCCAGTGGGGATATTTCAAAGTTGTGATTGGTGAATTAACTCTGATTCATCTCTCTATCCTGTTTCAGCTTCTGTAAGAAACACACATAAGCTCTTTGCTTAGACTTTTACAATTACATTGGAAAGAGCTGGAGGAAAAAAGAAGTGTGCAACTCTTCCACCTAACATTCTTCTTATGTAAAATGGCTGATTTTTACAAGTGTTTTTTGTTGAGTTTTGGGGTTTGGGTTGGGTTGTTTGGTTGGTTTTTTTTTTTAAGATAGCAGTGCATATGTATGTCTAATGACATTTCTAGATTAGGAGAGAGATATCCAAATGAAGGTAGATGTGCCATAGTTCAACCCTTGGGAAAATACACAGTCTGGGAGGCACTCATAATCTTTCCTGCTCTCTTGGATCCAGAATCTGTAGTGACTGGTACTTCTGCATGTTGATCACCATCACACTGGATCATCAATAGAAAGTACCTCAGAAGGTGACCTAACACATCCTCTTCTTAAAGTCAAGCCAACTCAGATCAGGTTGTTCAAGGCCACATTCAGAGAAGTTTTGGATTTCTCCAAGGACAGAGGTTCCACAGTTTTCCCAGGCAACACTTTCCAGTGTTTGGCCAACCATTCAGTGCTTTATTTTTTTTCGTAATAGCTATGCAACTTTTTGATCCCCATTTTATCACTATGCATTTACCATCAGACAGTTATAGCCAGCAATAAGATCTCCCCTATATTGTCTCCTTTTCAGGCTGAACAAACTTGGTTCTTTCAGCCTTTCTTCATTCATCATGTTCTCCATCTGACCATCCTAGTGCACTTCCCTTGTATTTATTCCAGATTTTCATTGTCTTTTTGTAGAGAGGTGCCCAGAAGTGGATATACTACTCCAGTCTTGGTCTCACAGGTACACAAGAGAGAGGAAGGATCACTTGACTCAGCCTTCTAGCTCTTGCTAATACAGTCCAGTATCTACTTGGGCTTCTCAGCTGCAAGGGCACTCGGCTAAATTACATCCAGGTTATCCATCAGGACCCCTAGGTCCTTCCCTGTAATACTGCTTTCTATTTATTGAGCACCTAGTCTCTGCCATTGCAGGGTGTTATTCTGTCACAAGTGAAAGAGTTTGCACTTTTTTCTTTTTGTTGAACTTCATGAAAATCATGAATTTATGACTGCCTATCAGGAGGCAGTGGGAGCAGGTCTGTCTATGAGGGAAGACAACCCTGAAGCCAAGGGTGACCTTCAAGTGGTGTTTCCACCAGCTGACACCATCTCACAGGGGCTGAACAGAGAGTACAGGTTCAGTTGCTGTTAACATGGATTATTGTCAGCTTTCAACACAGTGAGTGGTGAACCGGGTCCAGAGTCCATCCAGGCGACCTGACCAAATCTATGGCTTGAAATAAAGCTGTTCAGTAGGTCTCAGTTCCATTTGGAGAAACAACATCAGATTAAGTGATGAAGGCAGGTACACTTATAGAAAATGGCACTGGTTCCCCTACTGATACCTGAAGGACAGTGCTAGGAAGCAGAGAGCAGTTGGATTTTCTTTTGTCACAGTCTATCCCATTTTCCCATATTATTCTCAGATCCATATCTCACCAACCTGGCTACCCAGAAATTACTGGATATCCTTTCAAAGGCCATTCTAATCTCAATTTACAAAATCCACTGATCTCTTCTGGTCTACAGAGAGATGAATTCAATTACAGAGGGCAGTCAGACAGTTAAGGCACAACCTGTTCTTGCTAAATTTATGCCAGCTCTTTCCAGCTATCTCCTTGTCCTTCTTGTATTCAGAAAGAGGTCCCCTCAATCTCCATCAGCTTGTGGAACACAAACTGCAACATTTGCTCTCAACACCATTTTGAACCACAGCTCTGCCTTTTGACGACATTTCAGATATTTGCTGAGGTGAAATGGGAATACCCCATTCACTTATCAGCTCCAAAACCAGTAAACTTTTCTCTCTGGGACAATGTGTGTGGATGGTACTGTCCAGTAACTACAAATCTAGAAAACCTGTTAACCCTTCCATCATGCGCCTTTTAATATTTTCCATATACATTATCAAGTTTAGTTAGGAGAAGGAGGTTACCAATGCTGAACTGTTCTATAGTGCCATTATCTTAAAAAGACCCATTACAGTTAAACACTGTCTGACCATGTAGTGGGCTGAAGAGTCTAAATTTGGAGGACTGTGGGAAAGGGAAGAAATAATTTAAAAAAAAAAAAAAAGTTCTCCTTCACAGAGTGACCTTGTTTTAATGTTCTCCACACCATTCACCCTCCATACCTGATCAGCCAATTCCATTTATCATTATAATTAGGCAGCATCTTGCCAGTTCAATCAGGCTCAATTACTTAGGCCTCATTAGTGACTGACATACTTTAACAAGTGAATCTTTGAATGAGCAAGGTCAGATAAAGAAAGTACAGTATGCAGCCAGCAAACACTTATAGACCATGACAATACAATGCTTTGGACGTTCCCTTTGCATTCCCCCTTTTTAAGAAGGCATGAAGATAATGAAGCTAAAAGTAACCTTGCTTAGCTTGCATTATTGCAGCTTCTACAACTTCTCACCAGCTCCACAGCTGAGCAGTAGTGATAAGAGAAAAAGCTTCAAATGGCTCAGGAAAAACTTTGAGGCTGTTATCAACTCTCAGTTTAAGTTTCAAGTTCTGGAGAACTGCAATTTGTCGTGCGCCAGAGCAGTCCTTCAAAGAACTTCAAAAGTGTGCAGTGGAGGAAACTGGATATTGAAACTGCAGTACTACAAATCCTTCTGTATTAGTAATAGCAGCAAATGGGTCTGCTTATAAAATATGGTGCGATGTAAAGGGAGCTGATTAGGTTTTGCAGTTATGAGCATTTTAGACTTTAAAATAGTAATTAAAGTTAGAGGATGGTAAGTTTGAAGAAATTATTGCTATCTGTAAGTATCTTGAGAGGTAGCCTCCAGAGACGAAGTGTATTTTAAGTTAAACGGATATTATTTCTACACACATGCCATAAATGGCATGACATTAAAGGGAAAAAGACACATTTATTAACTAGAAATTAGAGTTTCTTTCACATAGAAAAGTACAAGTATCTTCCAATACAAATAGTGGACAAACACGTCCACATTATTTAAAGATTGTGTCTGAAAAGTTCATACAATTTTTATGTCATATTGGTCTCATGGAGCAGGGAACATATATCATAAATCAATTGGTGTGCTCCAGCTATACATCTTTTTAGGTATGATCGAAACCCTTACTATCTAATGGAGGCAATGGAATCACACCTGTCACCATTCTGTAGCTAAGCACTGCCACAACTGAAAATGTAGTTTTACATGGCAAGGTATTTCTTTTTATCTAACCGACTCCACCACAAAAGTAAACTGTTTGCTCATTTGATCATGTTTGCTCCTTAACATAATAATTACGACATAAATAGAGCTTGTTTTAGAGCTGTTGTTTTAACCATTGTCATGATCCTTGGAGATGAAATTCACTTTTCTTTTTGCTGAGAAGTTACTACTCAGAAACCAGACACAATTTATGATCTTTTTGTGCTTTCTTAGAATTTGTGAACTATCTTACATTATATGAGTACAAACGTATTGATAGAGAATATGTGTCCCAGTTTCAAATGTCACCTTTATTTTTAAGTTGTTTGCTCATTTGTTGTTTTTTTTTTTTTTATAATTTTATATTAATGTACCAAGTTCTTGGACAGTCATAATATTTAAAAGTTATATGAAAAATATCCCAAATATACATCAAATGTTTTATAATATATTATGCATTAGAGAAAGAAAATAGTATCTGCAGTGGAGTGATCAGTATGTATCCAAAAGTACAAGGTTTGATTATCTTAGCAGATATGTTCTGAGTCATTATTATCTGATTCCCTTTTATTCTTCTACATGGTATTTGAGTACAATGCACCCAGAGGTATTTAATTTCATCAACTGGCAGTGTGCTATGTGAAGCGTTTCTTTCACTTATTCTTATCTAATTTTTATTTATTTATTTATTTTTGTGGGTAACTATTATAGCCAGGTATTGAAAAATAGAAATAACAGCATCCCACTTTTCTTTTCATCCCCACTTGGAGGTTAATCAGCTGAACTGTTTTGTATGTTCTTGAGCTCCAGTGAATGAAAGCGAATTGAAGGGAAGAATTCTGTGAGTCAGAAAGTGGTTCAGACTGTGGCTATTCTCATTTTTTGCAGCAGTGAGCTCTCCAGCTTAGGCTGACATTTTATTAAAATTCCTCTCAGATATTCATGAGGTATGGAGATTAGAGAGTAGCCTAGCACCTCCAGACAGTGTCACTGAATCTGTGCTTTAAAAGGTTTTGCTCAGAGACAAAATATGACACATACAGTACTCTGAGGTAGTGCTGTTCTGAGCAGTATGGACCAACAGGTTGTTCCTGAAACGACTGCTGGAACACATTACAAACCACACAAGTTTATATGCCCAGTGCAGAGCTTGCCATTGCCACCTTGAAAAGAAATCAAAACTTTTCTGTGAGCAGTAGAAAAAACCCACCAACATCTTCAGAAATGAAAGTATTGCACTACATTTTCCTATCCTTGGAGAAAGAATGATAAAGAAGATTGTGGCAAGCATTGGATATGTCACTAAAGGAACTCCTGGGAAATGTTCTGGTAGTATAGAGGTGAGCATGATGGAAGCAGCAAATTAGGTTAGGGAAGGAGTGATTCTTGTGGAATTATGAAGGCTAAGTTTTACTGGGTATGTAAACACAATAACTCATAAGGGCTGTCATGGATCTATACTAGCCATTTTGAAGCATTTTTTTTGAAAATAAATTGTATTCTTAGCTGCATATAAAGAAGCATGATAAGCAGGTTGAGGAAGGTGATTGTTGCCCTCTACTCCACTCTTGTGAGACACCACCTGGAGTACTGCAGCCACTTCTAAGGCCTAGAGCATAAGAAAAACATGAGCCTGTTAGAGAAGGTGTAGAGGAGATGGCCATGAAAATGATCAGAGAGCTGGAACACCTCTTATGAAGAAAGGAATTATGGTTGTTCAGTCTGGAAAAGAGAAGACTCCAGAGAGATCCTATTGTGGCCTTTCAATGTACAAGGAGAGACTAAGAAGAAAGATCGAGAAACACTTAATTGATTCAAAGAATCATAGAATAATTTGGGTTGGCAAGAGGACCCTAAAGATCATGTAGTTCCATCCCCTGCCATGGGCAGAGACACCTTCCACTACTCCAGGTTGCTCAAAGCCCTGTCCAACCTGTCTTCCAACACTCCCAAATATGGGGCAGCCACAGCTTCCCTGAGAAACTTGTTCCACTGTCTCATCCCCCCCACAATAAAGAATTTCTTCTTAATATCTAATATAAATCTCCCTTCTGTCATCTTAAAGCCATTATCCCTTGTCCTGTTGCTACATGCCCTTGTAAAAGTCTCTCTCCAGATTTCTTGTAGGCCCCCTTTAGATACTAGAAGGCTGCTGTAAGGTCTTTCTGAAGCCTTCTCTTCTCCAAGCTGATCAAGCCCAACTCTCTCAGCCTGTCTTCATAGGAGAAACATTCCGGCCCTCTGATCATCTTTGTGTTCTTCTTTTGGACTTGCTCCAACAGCCCCACATCCCTCTTGTGCTGGAGCCCCAGACTTGAAACCAGTACTCTAGGTGATAGTAGAATAGAGGGGTAGAA
This sequence comes from Micropsitta finschii, assembly GCA_034783455.1. Classification (NCBI taxonomy): domain Eukaryota; kingdom Metazoa; phylum Chordata; class Aves; order Psittaciformes; family Psittacidae; genus Micropsitta; species Micropsitta finschii. The sequence goes on from JAVHNF010049047.1 coordinate 21,822, forward strand.
TCACCTCCCTTGACTTGCTGTTCACACTACTTTTGATGCAGCCCAGCATATAGTTGGCTTTCTGGTTTGCAAGCATACACTGCTGGCTCATGTTGAGATTCTCAACAGTCAACACCCCCAAGCCCTTCTCCATAAGGCTGTTTTCAATCCATTCTCCATCAAGGCTGTATTTGTGTTTGGGATTGCCCTGACCCTGGTGCAGGACCTTGCACTTGGCCTTGTTGAACTTCATGAGGCTTTCACGGCCCCCCCTCTTGAACCTGCCAAAGTCCCTCTGTATGCCATCTCTTCCCTCCGGTGTGTCAACCGTACCACACAGCTTGGTGTCAGCAGCACTGTCCATGTCACCAACAAAGATTTTAAACAGTGACAGGACAAATGGCAACAGTTTTAAGCTGAAAGAGGACAGATTCAAAACAAGGAAAAAATTCTTTATTGTGAGAGTGGTGAGACACATCAGCAGGTTGCTCAGAAAAGTTGTGGATAGCCCATCGTTGAATGTATCAAGGTGAATTTGGACAGTGCTTTGAGCAACTAGCTTGAGTAAAAGAAGTCTCAACCAACTGCAGTGTTGTACTAGATAATGTTTAAAGATCCCTTCTATCCCAAACCATTCTATAATTCTATGATTCTATGTCTCTATGATTCCTTGCTCACTGTGGAATCTTCCAAACAAGGTGCATGTGTTTAATGATTACATGCT
>JAVHNF010049071.1:0-10680 GCA_034783455.1 Micropsitta finschii
GTGTTCAAGGCCAGGTTGGACACAGGGGCTTGGAGCAAGCTGCTCCAGTGGAAGGGGTCCCTGCCCGTGGCAGGAGGCTGGAACTGGATGAGCTTTAAGGTCCCTTCCAACACAAACCAGGCTGGGATTTTATGGCTTGTAAAGGCGTTAAAGAGTTTTATCAATGTGGTCAACATCTACTCTGCATATAGCAAGACATCTGAATCCCCTCCATCGCTTTATTCACACAGACTTCCGGTAGTCGTGTGCTTCCTTTGGTGGCTTTGCACTCTGGTAAGTGTTTTTTGATGGTTTGCCTTTTTCTTCTCTTCTCTTTGTAATGTGGTGAGAACATATTGTTAAAGTTCCCTCTTCAGGGCTCGCCATTGAAAACAAGTCATAAACAAAAGCAAACAAAACTTTACCAGTTATCTTTGCCTTTCTGCTCAGAGCAAACCACCAACAAAGACATCCTCTAACCAGCAAACATTCTTTCTATAACACAGTTGCAAAACCATACCATTTCAGAGCCACTTTGGGATTTTCTATGAACAGCAAAAGCAATTTGATCTTCAGAGCCTCCTTCACCTCTCTTTGCTCTCTACTCATCATTTAGTAAGTAACAACCACCCTGCTGTAATGCTGGTTGCCCCAAATGAACGTTGCATGCCATTCTGGTTGGAGGAGGTATGGACAGATGGTACAGAAACAGTCTCAGGGTTAAAGACAGTGTCTCAACTGAAGCCCTTTCCATTAGATACTCTATATATATATACATATATATATATATAATTTCCAATGCAAAGAAATAAAAAGCTGAGATTTGAAGTGCAAAAATCCCTGTAAAGCAGCTGGTGCTCTGATTGCAGAGAGGATGCTAATTGTAACTATGTGGTCCTGTAAGTCACAGTGGAAAGCCATTGGGAAAGGTCATCATACATGGTAAAATAGGAGTGGAGCAACAAGAAAAATTCCAGTGGGATTTCAGAGCTGAGCACAATGACCTCTGGTCTTACCAACACAGCTCCAGATCAATCTGATTCAGGAAAAAACTTTAAGGTACAGCCTTACCTACAGCTACCAAATAAAAGACACCAACCTCAAAGAGGGGCTTTTGATAGGGCTCAAGGCCAGGTTGGGCAGTGCTTGGAGCAATCTGCTCTAGTGGGAGATGTCCCTGCCCATGGCAGGGGTTGGAACTGGATGAGCTTTAAGGTCCCTTCCAACCCAAATCAGCCTAGGATTCTATGAAATACTAATCTGAAAAGCAGCATTACCTCATCCTCTGCCAGGTATAAGCTGCATTATGATTTCTGCTACGTCATGCAGACCACTGCTGACATTAGAAAATAGGTTGTAGCTCTCTTCTCCATGACTGTAAGCTGAGTGACTCCAGCCTTCCCTGCCCATCCCACCGCTCAGCCCTTGTCATTGCAGTCACGCACCGTGCAGGTCACCATCCCAGAGAGTGACCGACCAACCCTCAAGTCTATGCAGAAACTGCTGCATCACATCCACAGATCATTTTTTGTTGCTTCTGAGACAATTTATACACAGATGTTCTCTTGCAAGCGTTGCCATGGAAAGCCACAGCCATCTGAGACTCACTTAGAGAGAGAAACAAGCTCTACAGTAGCTATGCCAATGCCACCCAGAGCTTTGAGAAATCAATACACTGACCTCCAACTAAAACCTATGTGCTTGGAAACTAGTGAGAGTCACAGTAACATCTCAGCCTTGTCTTACTATACCTGTTAACTACTATATTTTGAATTGGCTTTTGCTTTCTCAGACACCAGGTTTCTTTGTTTTCACTACAGCAAAAGGCAGGCATCATGTTTGGAAATAAAGGGGGAATGCTGTTTCCACTGGTGCTAAAGCAGTTCAATGACCAGTAATAATATCTACTCTTATGTCCAGCCATGCCATTTTAGTGGCGAAAATGGCAATGAATGTCATGACAGTCTTTCAGTTTCTCACTCCTGGTTCTGGCTGACAGACCATAATTTCAAAGAGCTAGTCAGCCAGGAAGTGACACTGCCAAGTTCTATACCTACTGCAACAATCTGAACTGATTCTTGTATTTTAAAGAAGAATCTCCTCCAGGAATTTAATATGAACTATTCTAGTCCTCTGTGTCTCTGTACTACCATGACATGAAATAACACCTATAACAAATGCAGCTTCAACTGAAAATTAGCACACATTGAAGGTGTCACATATAAAGACAACGAAGATTTTCATCTCAGCTTTGAAAAGTCAGAAATTCTGTGGTTTGTTTAGTTTTGCATTGCAGGCACATCCTGAGGCAAACAACTCAACCAAAGGATTTCAAAAAAATCATCTCTTATCTAGAGGACATGAAATGGAAGTGTCAATAGCACCAATACATAGGTGTCAGTGTCACTGCAATAATTGCACTGCAAGTCAGAGGCTGACACCTTCATAAAAGAAAGTGTCAAAACAGCATAAATCAAGGCTATGAGATTTTCTTCACTTACAAAAATAGGTCTCAAATGGGTATTCAGATGTTCAGCTGAAGTTTGCAACTGTATTTAAGATGACAATTAAAACTGACCTCTTTTCACTAAAAAAACCCAAAACCAAAGCATGTAATTGTCATGTCAGCATCATCAGGATATAAATAAAGGGAGTAAGTGCGGTATGTTTATCTTCTCCAGGTGACAGGCACTCACATCCTCTGAGCCACCTGTTCCCATGGAAGTAAGGCCCTTTCTCACCGTCGAACAAAGACATTGCCAATGTTCCAGGTGGAGCTACCTGAAGACCAACTTTTTTGTAAATAAAAAATAAATGTATCAGTGGTTGCAAAAGCAGAAGCATTCAGAAATCCATGTAAGATGCAATCTTATCAAAATGGGATTTTTAAGAGGCTCTTTGATGGTTTCTTTTGTTTGTCTGGGGCCTTTTTTAAGCTGTCTTGTTCTTATTTCCTCTGTTCAGAAGTGACCAGAAGCCTTTAGACTTCAGGAATGCTCACCTGAAAATCTGAAAATAAGTGAATGCAAATGAAAACAAAAATTAAAATTTCTCTGAAATGTTTTCACTCTGAGAAAGCAGCAGAAGTTTACAGATTTAGGATGAGCATGCTTTTGTCTGCCTTCAGTAGGTCTTTCACTAAGAATTTATAGTTTGTTTTGCTTGACAACAAAGAAATGAATTACTCTCAACCTAGAATAAGTCAGTAGAAATTACGATCTTAGCCCTATTTGAAGTTAAATGTGTATTGTTAGCAATATGACTAAGTATGTGTGATTTTCTGGTCTTCTCAAGGCAAAATGGACATGATGGACTGAGATTATTTGTCTGATCATTTTCCTTGACCTTTGATGCAAACATTGATTTCTGTATGGAAGTCTTTTGCATTCAACTGTTTGGTCTCTGAAAATCGGAATGCATAAACAACGGCAATTTCCTCCAATGTAGGGAAATAAGCCATGGGGCAGATACAATTATCAGACATGATCAAGAGATAAGAGCAGAAAAACCCTGGACATTTTTAACTCTCTGCAAACACAGCTGCTGAGAGCAGAGAAGGGAGCATCTTCACATTCCTTGCTTAACTCTGCTCACTGGCATGGCAAACTGCAGTGGCATTGCAACAACAGTTCATGGGCATGAAGTACAAACCCAGGGAACACTTTGTATGGCCAAGTTTTGTGTCTGTGCTCTGGCAACTGTATTATTCCCAAATTGTTGCCAGGAGATGCCATCCTGACGAGAGCGTATTTTTAGCAGTTGACGATAAAGGCAGAAGGAGGAAGAAGGGGAGGTGAGTAACTTGTGAGAATAAGTAGAAAAGAGGAGAAAAGAGGGAAATCAGAGGAGACGGTGGGAGAGAAAGTTTGAATAGGGACCCATTTGCCTCTCAACACAGTAGAGCATAATAAAATCAGGGAGCCCTGGCAGCACTTCTAATAATCTACATGGGCATGCCCCAGGCTTGTCTTCTTTGCTTCTCCACTGTAGGCTGCCAGGTGAATAAGGGGCTCCTTCTTCACTGCCTTTTATGTGCCTCTTGATTCCTTAAGTTACGAAGGCTAAAGACATACAGCAGTTACAAACCCAAGTAGTTACTCAGTGTAAAAGCACTGATTTGAGCTACACCAGAATGAAGCTGTTCTTGCCTTTGGAGTACTTTTCAAAAGCTCCTTGCAGCCAGGCATGCACCTGCAGAACCTGTTAACACTACCAAAACTCCAGCACGTTTGGAGATCCCTTGAGTTAAGTCACCAGTGTGACTTAACTAGGTAAATCATTAATGTGCCCATCTGTGTACACCACCTTCTACAAACACCAGCAAAAGTATAAACTAATGTGTGAGGGGGATGGATGCTTTCCTGGTCCACCAGGCAGATGTTTCTGTTTGGATGCTCAGAAGAATGCAGACACCCCTCATTCTGCCACTGTGCCTTGTACTTGAAGAGTGCTCATGGAAAAACGGCTTTTTCATGTAAGAGTCTAAAGGACATTGAGCTCTTTCAAAAATCAAGGGAATCCTGTTGTAGGCTAATTCAGTCAGATTGGAGCTCATGAGACGTCAACTTTCATTCACTTTTCACCCATGCAATTAAAGACATCAGTGCTGAGAACTTTGATTAGTGCAGAAATGGGGGTTCAGCAGAAGCAGAGTAGATTTTGTGCGTGGCAAAAGCCATTCTGGTCTCTGCAGTGCAGAACAGATTGATGCTTTGTGTGAAGGTGACACCTTCAAAAGCAGCAAATGCAGAACTACAAGTGTAACTCCTCACTCCCCAGAGCCAGCTCTGTTACTGCACTGGTGAAACAGGATTTACTTCTGGATGTATTTCTAAAATGAGAAGTTACTCTTACATTTGAATATATATTAGAAAAGAAAGCTGTGAATGGAAAAAACTCCCTAATGTGCCCTCACACTGCAAATGGCCATTACATTAGCTTCCAGGGATGCAATTAAGTTTCAGCTTGGCCTGACTTACAGCCAAAAAATTCAATCCTGGGGTTTATTTGAATTTAAGCTTTTTTCCCCAGCTCTGAATGTTTCACTGTGTATTTCTACAGATGCAAACCAAAATTTAAAAATTAAAAATAAAAAATAATGCTGTAAGTACTAGGTTCAGTTTCAAAAAAACCCATCAAAAGTAACTGGCAGGGATTTTCACAGAGGTGCAAGTGGGTATTCTGTTAGTCTGTGTATTTATATTTGGGATTTTCTATGGATTTCACATATCTCAGCACCTCATAAGGGTTAATCAATTTATCTTTGCAAAGCCAAGTGACGTAGCCTGGTTTCCTTGGTCCTGTGTTCAACCTATGCTTTATTGTAACTTCTGCCTTCCCCCTCATGTGCTGCTTTCTGCACCTCAGCCAACGCACAATTGTAGCAGGATCTATTTGCTGTGAACAAGTTAACCCTCTGCCAGGGCAGAGCTCTCACTCCCAGCAGAGACACTGAACAACTTCTCCAAGATCAGAATGAACCTCTGTGGCTGAGGCAGGAGTTATCTTGTCTCACCTGGATCTCAGTCCAATGTTTTATCCACAGAAATGTGTTACCCCAGTAAATAATCAGTGAGGCAGCAAAGTATGGAGGGAGAACATTGTACCTCAGCCTCCCAGGTGCTGACTGCACTGGTGTCTCTTAGTCAAAGGAGAAGCGAGGCAAAAAAGTCACTGAATAACTCAGCCTTCTCCATGTCCCAAGCAGCCAGGTCTCCTGTTTCCTTCCAGAGAGGGCCCACAATGTCCCTACTCTTCCTTTTACCACTGACATACCTATACAAGCTTTTTTTGTTGACCTTGGCATCCCTGGCCAGATCTAATTCTATAATTTCATTTTTTGAAAATCATTTGAAAGGAAACCAGAGTTCTTTGACCCATAGAGTGCTGCTGCCAAGAGCTCTGTACACAAAATATCCAGTTGATTTGCACAAAGGTGAACAGTTGGCATTTTGTCTTCCTCTAATTAGACTGTCCCAAACCTCTAGTTCAACATCTTTTCCCTCTGAGATGCATACTTTGGTTTCTCATACCTGTGTTATTTTATGGTCTCTGTCCTTCCTTCTAAGCTTTGGTCTTTTTCAAATCATATAGAAGAGGCATCCTCTCTAGCAGAAAAATTTTTAGCTGTCTAATTCATTCCAAACCATTACTATCCAAATGGATGGCAATAGTTAAATTGGTATGAGATCCATTGATCTAAAAAGAGTTATGAGTCTTATACCTGTTGAAACACAGTCCTATGTTTTAAGATAGTATCAAATACAATTTCCAAATCAACATGGCATTTAACATTTCCTACCTCAGTTCAGTTATTTGACCTACTCTGTTGTGGCTTGAAGGGTTGCACAAGTTCAGCATTTATTGTGATTTTAATGTAGCAATGCCCAAAGGCCTCTACTAGAATCAAGATCCTGTTCTTTTTAGTGCTTTTAAATGTGTAAGAAAAGGAAATGGGTCGGGAAAAGCTTACAATCAAATAAGTAAGGAACACCACCAGGCTTATTCTAATGAGGGAACTGGGAAGCGTACCAACAGTTCATCTTAGGATTGAAACACCATTCCAGTTGGTAAAATGGAAAGGAGTAGGAAAATCTGCCAGCTTTTTTAAGCAATCGTTTGCATCTACCCAAAAAGCAGAACTTTACAGTCAAGCTACATTTATTGAGTAGAAAACTCCTATGTAGAAAAGATAAATTAAAATCTTCCCTCTCTCCAGAATTGTCCATTCAGTTTCTTATAAAGAATGCCATAGCAAAATAGTTGTGTCTACAAATAGAATGTCTTACTGGTGGAAAATACAGGGACCTTTTAAAAGGCAAGTATTTAGATGGAAAAGAGGCACAGAGGTGAAGGAACTTTGCCTAAGATCTGTCAGCTGCCCCGGCATGGCCAAGGTATACACTGATCTGCAGGCCACAACAACAACAAGGTACCCACTGACCTGCAGTACCACAACAAGATTGTGTTCTCCCTCTTTTTAAAGATACAGGCTAGAAGGTGCAGACAGTATCAAGAAAATTTTGCCCAAAAAAGCAACTCTTTTTCAGGCACTTTTCCCTGAATGACAACAGCATCAACTACCTCCATAGCCCATCCTTATCGGGCAATAAAACAAGCAGCTAATTTTTTTTATACTTAATTTTGCATGTCACTGTAGCTTGATTTATATACAGGGAAAACAAGAAGACCACTAAGGATGAAAATAATTGAACACAAGGACAACGAGGAGGAATGATGTAAAATCACCTGATAAGGGTGATTTTTCTCTCCTTGCAACCCTTACCTCTTGCATGAGATTTATGAGCTTGAGGAAATCATAAAACTAAGAGTACAGACAGGCTATTAGAAAGAAGAGAAAGAAGGAAGGATCTTTATTTTAGCCATTGCACCCAAAGAGTACAGAAACAATGATCCCATGTGTTATTTTTAATTTCAAAGAGATTTGCATTATTGCCTAATTCATCCTTATTGCCACTCTTGGAGAAGATAATAATGTTGTAATGTGGTTACAACAAAGGCTTTGGACAACTGGTTCCAACAGTTTCTCCGTAACAGTAGATAAAACTCTATCTACTTATCGCTTATAACAATAAAAATCACTCTACCTATGATGCAATATATTATACATGCTAGTGTTTGATAGGTTTGGGGACTGAGTGCTTAATTGTCCACCTTCTTATGGGTATATAATTTGTGTCTAAATCAATATCTGTTCATCAGGTAATTTAAGAATATGCCTAGCTTCAAGTTATACACTTTATCATGGTTTAACTCCAGGACACATCTGATTCTAACTGGGACCTCTTGAATGCATTTTTCCATATTGTCTGGAGGCTAGGGAGAATTCAGCAGAAGGATTAGAAAAACTGTAGGAAAGTATTTAATAGCAGATGAACACCGCTACCTAACTCAGTTGCAGGGGTAGAGATGGGTCCTGGGACAAGAGATGGAGGGGTAACATTCACCTCTCTTAACAGCAGATGATTACAGTGTAGACATGTACACCTCATCTATCCTTCAGTGTCTTTCTGTAGTCAATGGAGAAACAGACTTCTGTAAGCACAACAGAAGTTAATCTTATCCTAAGATAGATGGTAGGACAGGGCAAATGAATCATGACCTTGAGGCACCTCTTTCCAGTTCTTATGAAGGAAGTTATCCCAAAGGCAAGCACCTTCACTGCAGTTGTCTAAAGTTAGGTAAGATTAGATCCCCTTTTCCCCAGAAGGAAACTCGTACACAGAGGCCTGAAATCACATTTGTATTTTCCTTGAAATAGTTTCAGAATCTACTTCTGCCTCTAGTCATCCATTCTACACAGGATCCATCCTCCTGATTCAGTCAAACAGCACACCTTACTTCTGAGATATGACTCATTTCCCAGGTGAAGCAAAACTCAGTCTAGAAGTGAACAGAAACTCAATCCCGGCCTTTGTGGGCGTTAGTGCTATATTTTAAATACATGTTTCTCAACCTGGAAGCTAAAACTCCAGGTGTTCAAAGACCTTCTGGATTGTATGCTGGGCGTCTGTCTCCAGAGATGCCCATAAGATTGCACACAGTCCCTGATGCCAATTGCAGGTATGAATCATGTCAGACTGGGACTTAGATACTCAATCCCACAAGGTTCTGGGCATTCTGGTCCTAGTCTATCAATCAGAAGGATTAGTCATGTCATCTACTCTTTTCACTGAAGTAAAAAAGATCCAAATAGTACCAAAAAATCTGTGATTTGAGGTACAGTATGATTTCCTGTGTAGTCACACTACACAGCGTAGAGCTCGTCTTTTATATGACAAGATTTTCCTTCTGCAGAATTAAAACTGAAATGTATGAAACTCGGGTGAGTAAATGAGATGAGCTGCCAGCAAAATGGGCCAGTACGACAATGTTTATTTCTGAGAAGTACTCAACAAGGGAATTGCATCAAGAGTGGTATTCTTCCTGTATTCACCAAAATTACTATTTTATTCAGTACTCTGATGAGGATTTTGTGCCATAGCTAAACCAAGTTTGTTAAAGTGAAAGCACATATTTTACAGACAACTTCATTTTTCTCTTGCCGTGGCAGGTATATCAATTTGCATCCTGCCAATTTTAATGTACCTCAGAAGCTTCATCATGTGCAAAGTACATGATAACACGCAGGTGCACAACTATGTGGATGCTGATTGTGTTTTAAAACCCAGGAAGGTCAAATGCGGTCATGGGAATTTCCTTTAAATCTTCAAAACTATATAAGGCATCAGCCATATGCAGTCTTCTGTGACAATTTTATGCTATATCAGATTCTCTGCCATGTCTAAAAAAACCCACAGAGAACAGGAAACATCATGTTCTTTTTGTGCTGAGTGTGATGTTACTAACAATTTGCTGAATTAAGGCTGATTTGTCAGTTGTGTCTAATTTGAACAGCTCTTCCCTTGTTCTAAATCGAGGGTTGGCACTTCCTGCAAACTGTAAGTATCCTCAGTTCCCCTTTGTATCCTTACAGCTATCAAGAGTGGGATTCACCAGACCTTACAGCATCTGTCAACATACATTTACAACTGAGCTAAGCTAAGCTACGTCCTCTCTTGGAAATAAATCAATAGTTTTAGGGAATAAGTAATCTAATCAATTTTGTATATAGGAAAGGAAAACACTGCTTTGACTTTAAAGAGAAGTTAAGGTTCCTAACTCAGAGATACTTGTTCAGAATAGCTCTTTCCTAACTTCATTTATGAACTACCTCTATCACTTTCTCACATCCCAGCACAAGTTGAGATCAGTTCCCTGGAAGACAGAGTTTACTTTCCTAGAGGCAAACATAGAGTGCTGTAGATTCAAAGATGACAAGCATCCGATCTATATGACTAGTAGCAAGCAAGGCTATATTCAGCCAAGGTAACTAAAAATAGGCTAAAAAGGAAGGTCAGAAAAGTCTTTCATTTTACTGTCTACTATTTCTTCCTCTGTTATTTTTAAGATCCTTTTCTCACCCGGACTTTCAGGCTCTGCTTCTTTACCTTATGAGAAAGCTCAAACGTGCATTTGCCAAATAAACCTAAGCCTTGGCGAGAAATGGCAGTTAGAAAATTGCATTGAGCTTGCAGAGCACAGAAATGTTCGGGTGACACCAGAGATGAGAGGGAACAAAGGGCAGCGCTGGTGTCTCTGCCTCCATTGCTAAGAGCAAGGTAAAATTATCTCCTTGTGTTCATAGCTAACCTGCATTCAACAACTATGCTCCTGAATGACAGTCAGTTTCCAATCTAAGTGTTCTTCTAGGCTTTTGTCAGTAGTCATTCACTTTTTAATTTCCCCTTATCAACAAGGATAATCTGAGAAATTCTATGCATAAGAACATTCTGGAAGAAACACCGAAAGGCAACAAAGGGTTTGCAGCAGGATCCCACTGTTGGTAGTGGAACTAATGAAACAGACATAGATTCTTTATATAAATATCCAATGATGCAACCATCCCACTAGGTTGAGTACTATTCAGAATCAATGCCAAAGGCAATCAGGCCAAACACACTGTAAACATATTTCACAAAAAGAAAAAGAAGAGGTAAGTCTTGGAAACAGTTAACCAAACAGCCCAGCTGCTGTGTGATGGAGGCTGACCTGAAGACACTTGCATCTCAAGCCAAGGGGAGATCTGACAGGTAATGAGAAAAATGAGGGCTCTTACTCAATAAAAGAGTTACTGCACAT
>JAVHNF010049099.1:0-11691 GCA_034783455.1 Micropsitta finschii
ATTTCATATGGTTCTATTCTTCTGTGAACATATAGAGCAAAGGATGACAGAAGACTCTATCTTGCACAAACTGCTCACAACATCAGCTGCTCTAATGCCTTTTAGATGTACTGGGTGGACTTAATGCACATTCCTGAGCGACTGACCACTGCATGGAAGCAGTGAACATACTACACATTTCTGCATGAAATACCCTGTGCGTGTGCTGTGTGCTGGCAGCCAGGCACATCCCAGCAGGGCAGAGTTACTGAACACGTGCAGGCTGTCTGAGCAGTGCATGCAGAGCAGATCTGACACTTCCTGTAGGCGTTGGGCTGGTACCAAGCAGGCAATGTACATTTCTGCCCCAGGGACCCAGAAATACGGTGCTCTGAAGGGTCTTTCACTGCCTCCCCACGCAGCAGAAGAGCACTGCGAGGCTTAATCCACTTGCACAGGTTAAGCATCCTGGGATTGCCAGGTGGTAGCTGAGATAGTGTGCAAGACTGTATTATTATGACATCCAGGCTCCTCACGAATTCATTACTTGAATTCACAAGTGATGACTGCAAATATGGTGAGTAAAGGAAACAGCAGTAATGTGGAAAGATTTTCTAGGGGGAAAAATTGTTATCAGCATTCAAGGGTCTTTCTTAAAACAAATGCATAACAGGTAGCAGTCAATAATAGCTTACAGAATTTTTCATTACATTTATTATGCTTTAATCAGTACAAGTGCTGTTTTCTTTGCTGAGTGCACTTGAAGCATAGGGTGTTGATGTCTCCATCTTTTCACAGAGGCTTCTGCCCAGGATTTCCTTCCACAAAAGCCCCACTTGTCTGTTTGACCTAGGGTACAGTCCTGGGCCAGTTTGGGTCTATCAAGTCTTACCCACATCTGACTGATTCAATAACCACCTGTTCCAATATCTGCTCTGCATGCATTTGCATTACTGTGTTCTGGTCCCTCTTCAGGACCAGGCACCAGCAGGGGCAGCTGCCAGCCCAGTTTATCAAATGCTCAGAGGCACAACAGGAGAACTGACCCCCCCCCCCCGCCCTCTTTCTCCTCACTGCAGGGCTGGTTGTGTGCTGCCACTGCATGTACCACCACATCCAGACCTCACACATGGACAGGGATGGTGCTCGTGCTGTGCCCCAAGGAGGTATATGTATGATAACTTCAGTGCCCAAAGCCCAGCCACAGCTTCAGAGCCAGCACTAAATCTGGCTTTGGTACGACCAGGGTAAGACCAATCCCAGCTGCAGCTGTGGGGTAGGATCAGGGGTCCAGTGGTACTCTAACGCTAATCTTTTTAGACAGCTGAGGGTCTCAGTGCACGGACCTGGCAGATGTGATGCAGGACTGATGGGGCACTTACAGCAGAAACTGGTGGCTAGCAAGGACATTGTACAGCACCTCAGGTGGCCCTAGGTCTGTGCTTTGTTCCCCTATCCTCAGTATTTTCATGCCCTGTTAGCGGATTACTCCTTTCCTACACCTAGAATTAAAAATGCATATTGCTTGTTAGCAATTTATGTACTCTGTAAGCACTTGTTCTGCAGCTCGTTACCAGCAGTGGTGGGATTCTTTGGTTGTCCTTATATAATTTCTTGAAAGCGATCTAACTTCAATTAGATATTCAGTAGAGGAAGAGGGGCTAAATGTTTCTCTATACATTTCTCAGAGAGTAAGAACAACACTTTTTCCCTCTGTACTACAAAGCTAAGAGACAGCACAGCAACTACAGCAGGTGAGAGGCACGCAGAAAGAATTTACAAATAATTAATATCTCTAAGAATATGAGGAATGATATCTTAGGAAGGACTGAGGGGGGAGCCTGGGGAATCAGGAGGGAACAAAGAAGAGTAAGAATTTTCGAACAGAATTAAATACGTTATTTGCACCAGCTTACATCAGGAATGACACTGGGAAAAAAAATCTGCAGCAGATTTACTCATTGTCTGGTAGCAGAAGCTGAGCTGCTAAAATGGAAATACAGGAAAAATGAGATTAGAACAGCAAGGAAGGTTTGGTTGTGTGAAGTCCTCCAGAACTCCTGAACTAACGTTTATCCATCAGAAGACAGGCCAGTGAGTCAGCCATAATTATTTTGCTGCCTTTCACATTGTGAGAGGGGAAGGAGGAGCTGCATGAAGGTCTGAGCAATGCACCGGTCAGTCTGGGGAGAGCTTTCATGGCTGATCTGAAGTACATTGAGTTTAGTTTTGTTTTCCAGGAATGTGTAATACTGGTGGAAAGTCTGAAAAACAGACTTTACACAAAGGGAAAGGTTTCTTTTTTCTTCTGGGTCTCCCATTACTCAGTTAATCACTTTGTTAATGTATTGAGCAAATAAACGGTGCTTTTTGATTATTTTGCCACAGCTATTCATCCAGCTGTCTTTCGAATGCAGAGCCCAGAATTTCTGGGTCTTGCCCAAGGTTATGTGTACAGAGACACTTCATAAGCCACAATAAACATTTGATTCAGACCAGCGTTTGCTGTCATGACTAATGGGATACAGCTATTTGCAAGGCTATTTGATTCTTACACAATCTTTTTACCAGCTCTTTGAAGAAATCCCAAACCTTTGTGGCCTCTGTAAATGCTGATGATCCCTTCCATGCGTATGTGTGTAGAGGATATTTCTCCAGGGGCAAGCAATCTGAGGTCACTCCATTCAGAGAGCAGATCTTTCACAACCACAGTCAAAGCATCCCCTGGCCCTGCCAAATCCCTTGGAAAGCTCTTTGTGGTCTGCATTATACATTGGAGGATTATTGAATTCTGCTGCTCTCTAATGGGCTTGTTTTAAGGGGATTGGCACCCATGCAAAGTAGGCTCCAACAGAAGCATGATATATCTAGAAAGAGGGACCAGCATCACAATTGCAAACTTAGCTGATCAAAGTCACTTGGTTTAGCCAAGACTTGATTCCCACTGGGAGAAACAGCAGTGTTAGCTGGAGAAAAGTACTGAAGAGTGGTCTGGGCAGATGCAGGTCACATTTAGTGATTTAAGTGCAAAATAATGTTTGCTGCGGGGAGAAAACTAAACTACTCATATGAGTTAAGGGATTCACAGGTCCCTTTCCAGCTCATAGCCAGTAAGTCCACAGCTCCCCAGCTGCTCACATGCCCCAGTTCCCAGCTGGTGGGAAGCAGGGTGATGGGGCAGGATGTGCAGTCAGTTTGCTGTCCCAGCCCTGGGGGGTGGGAACCCTGCCATGTCCCTATGTACAGCACATGGGAACCACAACCAGCATGGGGCACCCATTTCTGAAGGTAAAGACCAGGCTGATCACAGTAACATCAGATCAGTGATTTTAAAACACCCGGTCTTGGGTGGCCCGCACCATACAGAAAGTCGTCAGGCAGAAACCAGCTTCTGTTTGCAGTGTGAAATGGAGGTCATAGCCTTTCTCATTCTGCTACCTGTGCTGCGCCCCAGCTGAATGTGGCCTGGGTGTTTATTGTGATGAAGCTTTGTGTTTGACAAACTGCCAGGCACTGCTCCCTGGGTTCTCTGACAGAGACAGTGCCCATGGCTAGCTGTTGCTTTTATTCAGGTAATAAAGAAAGAAAACCTGTGCGACCCTGGAACAAGAGACATTTTATTGTGCACACAAAAAATTGTGCAAGTACAGGCAGCTTCACAAAAGCCTTTGCTTAGCTGTCCCCACAGGGCTGTAGAAGACCCAGGGTTAGAAATACAGGTGGAAGAGTGCTCCCCTCACATGCTACCCCCTGCCAGAGCAGTCTGCCGTGCTCTCCAGTGGTGTAAGAAGGGGATCTGCACCCCCTTGATCCCTGGGGGGCTCTTCTGCACGCCTGGGGCATGCTCTCCCCACAGATGAGCTTCAGCCCCAGCAAAGCCCTCGCTTCTTTCTGCAAACTGCTCTGCTCAAGAGCATCAAGAGCCGCTGGCCCTGTCCCACGGATGGGCTGATCTATAACCTGCACCCTGCTGCTGTGGCATTGGGCAGGGCTGCCCTGGGCCCCCCTGCCCAGCACTGTGAAGCTGATATCTGCAGTCTCAGCAGGGGAGAGGTTTGCACTCATCCTGCAAAGCTACCAGCGCGGGGCACCCAGAGGTGGCACCCCACAGATGGCGTGTTGCACTTTCCCTGGGCAGACTAGGATGTTTCGTAACTGATATCATTTGACGGATATTTGCTTACTTTGGGAGTTCAGCTAACTGAAAAGAGACGTCTCCAGCACCACAGAATCCCTGCATGAGTCACCACAAGGTTTAAGACCCACTCTGCAGCTCAGATTTCTGACTTACATCCCAGAGCAGTTCTGGGGGATTTCTGGGGACCAGGCACTAGAGGCTGAATGACACGTGCACTTCTCTGGGGCTTTCCCCTGTGCTGGGCAGCCCTGCGGGCCCCTCTGGGTCACACTGCCTCCAAAGGGAGCAGAGGCAGGAGCATGGGGAACACTCAAAGCAGTTTAAATTCAGACTGACTTCAGGCAATAAAATGTCTTCATTCCAATCCAGCAATTGCAAAACACACCTTATGTGGTGATTTATACCTATGCCTTATAGGCATGTAATCCTATAATGCCGAGCCACAGATAGTATGATCTACAAAAGGAAGAAGTAAGAGCTTTCAGATCCCCCTCTCTTACTCCTCTATGCTGTGACACAACTGGGTCTTTCTGAAATCCGTTTGTAACCCTGAATATCCTGTATTTTCTGTAATTATGGTACCCCATGTTTTACTTTAAATTGTTTACGCATTCTTGCAATAGGAGGAATTTCTAAAAGTGTAGCCAAGTAATTTGATTTTGAGAAGTGCTGTGGAAGAGACAAGGGTAGACACATATAATTTGTCTCCTACCAGCTTTATGAGTGTCTTTTTCTCAGAAAAGGTAACAATTTCACCCAGAAATAATTCTGTTAGACATGAAATATCAGAGCTGTGAATCACCGGGCATTTCAGAGCATCACTTCGCAGCAGGAGAGCATCTGAAAACTTCACCAGAAACAAGAGTTTAATTCTTATTGTAGCACTAGGGAGGAAAATGCAATCAAAAACAGCTATAGGAAGTTGCAGTACACCAGAACTATTTATTTTACTAGTTGCCTTCCTGGGAAAAGGAAACCAGGAGATTATAGTTATTCTTCCAGCAATACTGTTGATTTGTTCAGGGTAGTAACTAGGGTTCACAACACTGCAATTAAGGACTCAGGAAAACATGTTAAATAAATTCCTCTGAAAGACCGTATTGTAGCTTACACACATGTTGCTTTTAGGTATCCATATAGCAGGATAATGACTGGTTCTGACAAGGAACATTTTTTCTGATGTTCTGAGAGGGCAGTGAGACCAATCTGTTTCAGAGGTTTGCAAAAACAGAATAGATTCTGAATTGTGGGGGCAGTCAGTTATCGCCAGGCTGAAGGTTTTAGCTCTGACTACATCTGAAGGTCACCCAGTCCTTGTTCTTATCTCTGTAGCTAGACATAACACCCCTATTTCAATGTAGAACACTATGGGAGCTCTCCTCCCACGAAGGCAGTCCTTGAGATTGTCACTAGTTAGCCAGGGCAGCTGCTTCATGTGTAACTTTTAGGACTTGTCCCATTCTGACATAGATAGAGCTGTGTCCAAGACGGGTTTTCTTACTCTTCTCCAGTGTGGAGGTGGACAGAAGGAGAATAAGCATGTTTATTCTGAGCACTGTATGTTGCAAATGACAATAATTGGGGCCCTGCTGAGTTGCCAGGCTAATTTAAAGATATGGGACCTGACCTTCAGGAGAAATTGATTCACATTAATTTCATTTACCTTGAGCACTCAGTATCTCTGAAAGCTAGCACATGCTATCTGTCTCCAGATTACTGCTGCCTGTGTAAAACAGGTGTCAAAGACTATTATAAGAAACAAAGAAGGACCGTGTAGGTTGTTATGTCAAAGTCTAGGCAGCTAAAAAAGGTAATAATGCCGAGTACTAGTTTTGCATGGTTTAACTAGATTAGCCTTTACATCCTAAATGTCTGGACTGTCTCCCAGTCAGAGACTGCCTTTTCTTGAAACAGTCCTCTTTTCCCAGCAGTTGATGAAGACCCATTGTTCACAAAGATGCCTGGTTGCCTAATGCCATGATGAATTTGTAATGCAGTGACTGTTTGCAGGAGCAGGCAGGGGACATGTTTAAGCACATGCTTAAGTGGGAGGACAGTTTTAACCAAGAAACCTCTGCAAAAACTGTTTTTTTTCAGCTGCAGTTCTGACACAATCCAAACATTTTACAAAGTCAGTCTCCTGTGATAGAGCTCAGTCTTTCTTTAAGAAACGTTTTGCTTCTCCCAAGCTCTTCAGCAGGCTGCTGAAGACAACATGTGTCTTTTAATCCAGGTATTCACTTGGTGAGGGGACAGAGAGCTGAGAGGCTACAAACTTTGGTGATCCTTCTTCCCAAGCATCCAAGTCTGTGACTGTGTGACACCCTGGGCTCCAGGTCTGACCATCCTGGAGCCACCTCCAGTGCGGGCACTGAGGTGCTTGTCAGAAGATTGTCCTGCAGCCACTATCTTCTTTCTGGTTTTGGGTTTGGTTTTTTGTTCAGAGACTCTCAGCATGGCCAGAATTATCAAAATCATCTGCAGAATGGACTGACTGTTCCTCCTGTGCTGATTCCCATCTCTCAGTCCCAGAATCCCGATGCATCTCTCAGCTTCCCAGGACACAGGAGTGTAACGCAGTGCAGAACAAAAGCTTGAAATGGTTTTTCAAGGGAAAAAAACCAAACATAACTAAGCACTCTTAAATAATAAATACAATGTGCTGTTCCATTTATGTCATATATTATCTGTAACCACAAAATAAAAAAGACATGATCCTACATTTATCTGAGATGGAAAATTTTGGAGCAGAATGAGAACTGCCAGAGATGTCTGGGTCTACAGAGAAATGTCTGCACAGCAAAGAGGAAGATGTCCAGTCTGGCAGAAGACCTTGCTAAGATCATTCATGATCCATTTCCTGCATCTGCCTCGAACCTTTGGGAGGCCTTCAGCTTGTCTTTTGTATTTCTCATCCTTTTTTTTCTTAAACTTCAGCCTCAGCATCAGTCTTGGCTCTGTGATGTCAGGTGAAATCCTAGAGGGATGCTCTTCTGGTCTCTGAATGCCATTTTGCATACAAAGTGGTTGGTGGTCATCAGCAGGGGACATGAGCCGCTCCAATCATTTATCTAAATATTCCTGTGCACTAATACACACAAAGTTATAAACAGTGTGATCTATGATGTGTGCATGTAAGCGTAAGGAATAAAGGACAAGCTAGAGAATTGTGCTGAGACAATGTATGTCCTTGCTAGAAATGTGTTGAGTTCGTAAAGGCTGGGCAAAAATAAATAAGAGGGGGAAAATTCATTGGTTCTCACCTTTCTCCTAACAAATAAATCACAAAGGCTTTCCATTCCTCCCTTGAGATATTTAATTTGCTCTACTCTCCCCCCAGCCAGAATGAAAGAGGCTTTTCTTCCACTTGAACTGACCTTTGGCAAACATTTCCCTTTCAATTAAGATCTGAAATGTCCTTGTGGACCGCTCTTGCTGGAGACAGTGCGAAGAAGGCTCTCTGAAGCCACTCAGACAAGAGTCAGGACAGAGAATAATTACTTGAATTCATAAGGTTAATTCCAGTCTAGACGAAGGCAGAGATAAGTCATTTAGAGGTCTCCATCAAAGACCAATGTTTGTCTTTCTGGACTTTCTGGTCTCCCTGTACTTGCTGCTTAGTATATACTATGAATATTTCTCTCATGAACTGTTGAGCAATTACTGTGTCTGAGCACTAGGTTTGCTTTCCTCATGTCATTATCATGTTGATAGCCCAGTGTGAGCCTCTTAGGAGGCTTTAACTGTGGCTTGACCTGGCTCACTGGAGTAAACGGAAAGCATCCTGTGGAAAGCAGGGTGTTTGGCACCAGGAAAATCATTGCCTGAGTGAACTAAAGAAAATTTATTCAAAACATACATCAAAAATTTGCTGCATGCAAACTTAAAGGTGAAGCCTAGGTTGACATAGTTTACAGTCTTAATAAAAAGGGACAAGATAACTAGAAGAGGTAAAAAAAACCCCATCAGATTAATGACTGAAGGAACTTCAGATGGTTGCACTGAGCATGCTTTTTTCTGACTGACTGCTCCAGATTTTGTACATTCTTGCAAAGGGGCCAGTACTGCAGTCAAATTACTGACTGGAGACCAGCAATGTGATGTGCAGTGAAAAACTTGGGTTTCCACATTACAATTACTTGGGTGTTTTGGCACTATGGTGTCAAGTCAGCTGTATTAACAATGGTGACACTGTTGGGATGGTTGAAAGATGAGATATGAGCTTGGCTTGTGAAAAGAAGTAATATCCCTCAAGACAAAGCTTTTGCCACACAGCTAAAATTCTCCCATATGCTCCTGTGCAAGGGTAAGTGAAATGGGACAAACGGTGGCCCAGTGCTCATGCATTTCTTGGTGGGTGGCACATATGCTACATGCCATCTCCTCCTTCCCAACTGCCAGTCCATACCTTTCTTAAGTCTTAAGCCTCCTAACTGGCTATGGTGCAATCAGTATTACATTGTTACTGAAATATTTTCTTTCTTTGGCTTTGGCAGTTCTGCCCTTCTCAAGACCTCTTTATTTTAATTTGCTTATTCCTTTAACGTTTCTTGTCATCGCTTCTTCTGTTCCTCTTTCTTCCTTTGAAAAAAGTAAGTCATAGTACATTGGTCATCTTCTCCACATGCCAACTACATGCTCTCATGTGCTTATAAGAGTGACTCATTATTGAGCTAAAATTTCAATATCTTTTGCATCTTACTCCACTTCCCTTAGTTGTAACTATTCTCCTTGGCCTCAGTGGTCTCTCATTGACCACTCTTCTTGTCATTCAGGTCCACTCTAAGGTGAATTCTTACAGCCTGAGTTACTTGTTGTGCCCAACATGATGTTGGTACATCAACTGAGATGATAATTTATGAATCCTTCCTACTCTTGGCCTTCCTTCCTCTAGGCCACTTCAACCTAATGCATGTGCACTGATAAAGCAATTTCATTCTGTTTTATCCTTTACTGCTGCTGGCATCTGTATAATTACATCAGGCACAAGTATTCTCTGTTTCCTTTCCAGGTTTCTATCTGTTCATTCATTTTAATGCCTTGTTGATTTGCATCCTGCTCTATGCCAAAAATTCTAGCCTCATTTGCCTGGATATTTAGTTTCCCAATGAGTAAACGCATGCTTTCTTCATTGTGGAAGGAAGGCCTTTCTGATACTAGTCTTTAAAATCTGCATCTGATCATTTTGCTAGGCATTTTTACTGTGCTGCCTACACAACAGTGCCAGTAAGCATGGTTATGCAGGCAGCCAAAGAAATAAAAAGGCTTATTTTGTGTATCTTTTTGCCCACACATTTACATGTATGTGACTGAACTATTCATAGATATTGTGTGATTTGCTTAAGCAGGATCAAAGTAATTGATGAGGAGGCACTGTGAGTAAGTATATAACTAGCTGGTCTGTGATTTAAGTTTTGATGCCACAGCTTTGGCATGCTTTGAAAAGTCACCTGCTTGTGCCTCTGTTTCCTCATCTTTGAAATGAGAATGATTTTGCTTACCCTGCTTAATAAGTGATTTGAGACCAAGTGATAAAATGTGCTATGTAATAACCATACAGTGTTGTTTTTCCTGTCCCATTCTTCCTCATTATGTGTCGCACCAACTGGTTTCATCTGCTGCTAAATTAGACCATGGACATCTGAAGGAGTCCTGCATTTTTCACAGTATGATGGCAGAGGCATTACAGTGCTCCCTAACTTTCAGGTCCTAATGCAGCACAAACAACAGTCATATTAAAAGCACTTCTCTTGGAGCTATGGACAGTGCTACAAAGGGGAACACTAAGTGCCTGCACTATATAATGGGGATCTAAAGCACTTGTGACATTTTATAGTCTGACAGTTGCCTGAAAGAAACCCCATATGGAATGCAAATTGCATGTGTTGCCGCCATATGCTTGGGGAAACAAGATCCATTTGTTCTTTTAGAATAGAGAAGCCTGCTGAATTCAAACCAGAAGTCATATACATATCATGTTCATCTCAGCTTGTGTTAGGGCTGTAGCAGTTCTTTATTCTTTTGTTTTTGAGTGCAGCATAAAGCTCCATTTAGTGTAGCTGAGATTCTATCACAGGGAACTCATTTTTAAGAGATGTATCACATTCTGGTTGAAAACTGTATTTTCACTCCAAGGAAACCATATGAGCTCCCCCATATAACATATGAAGCCAAATTAAGGCACAAACCTGACTCTGTGAATTTCCTGACTTCATGAGTGTTTCAGTCACTTACACGGGGCTGAATTTGGCCGGGGATAGTACATTGGATTGCTATTTGAAAGCTAAGAAGTTTCTGTTTAGTCTTTTCAAGATTTTTGTTCTTCTCTAGTAATTCATAGGAATGATAGAATGGGTAGGGAGTGTTGTCTGAGGTTTTCTATTCTCCATTTCTCTGTTCTGACACCTTACAGGCTTTTAGGGATTCTTGTTCTTTATTTGAGATCTGTACCAGTTTTACAGCTGTGCATAAATACAAGAAATAGCAACCGGGGAGGCACTGAAACTGCCAGGCTGAACATCTCCATTAGTAAGAGGCACAAGATGCTGGTCTTACCTGACCTCTGCTCTAATTCTAAAACCAAGGCAATTTTTCCCTAGCCAAACGTGTTCTGAAAGGAACAGCAAAATAATTCAGGCCCTTAACAGTATCTATTTCCTAATAGCATCTTTATCACTTTGTTTTGTTTGTTTGTTTGTTTGTTTTTTCCTTTGGTCCTGAGCCTTAAGAATCCTGAAGCAGAAACACACGATCCTAAGAGAATATTTTCCCTCTGGAAAAAAAAGTGCCAGGCTGTCACATTCAAAATTTTTGCAAGATCCATGTACTAGATCATAAGAAAATTGTTATGCTTCCAAAATACCTCTTATTCAGGTGTCATCTGAGGTTAAAGGATTTGAAAGCAGCTGCATCAAACAAGATGCCACAGGGCAGATGTAAGCTGGGGACAGAAACAGGCATTTCTGAGAGAGACAGATTTCATCCTGAGTTGGATATCCAATGCAGCCCAGAGGTAACATGTCTTAGACTCTGCTGTTACTTTCTCCTAGCTGTAAATAGTGTATATACGACCACCCCACATCCGGACATCTCTAGTGAGCGGAGTCCCTCTCACAGTGTTTTAAACTGGGCTGCTAAAATTAACTGCTGCTTTGAAAACATGTGTGAATAACTTTCCTTGGGTCAAAAAGTAAGTCTGCAACACAGCCTTGAGTAAAGGTTAAGACGAGTCAGTTCATATGCTAGCAACATCCCTGCCTCTGACTCTCCACCGTGTTCCTATTTTTCATTGCTTGTTTTTGATAATGTGACCAAATGACACATTTACTGTGAATGTTCAAAAGAGCCACTTGCTGTCTTTCATTTACATACTGATAAAAGTCATAAACCATGAAATAGGCTAGTCCTGTACCATCAGTGTTTCCACCTGTTCTGGGTTCAGCAGTGGCAGTGATTTTTATTTCTTCTTAGTAGCTGGTGCAGCTTTGTGTTTTTGATTTTCGGCCTGGGGACGGTACTGATAACACCGATGTTTATAGTTACTGGTCAGAATGTTTAGGCTGACCAAGGACTTT
>JAVHNF010049108.1:7985-19743 GCA_034783455.1 Micropsitta finschii
GGAGTAAGAGGAATAGTTTCTTCTGAAAGATGACTTGAGAGTTTCATGTGGTTTACAGCACTCAACATTCTTCTATTTTTTTCCTTATACAGGGCATAACACTGAAAGAATTTGACAGATTACGTTTTGATATGATTTTGATGAGTCCTCCCTGTCAGCCATTTACAAGGTAGATACAGCACACTAAAGTGCAGTCATTACAGTATGTACTGTTAAAGGAGAAATATTTTCAAGAGTGACACTATGTGTGGTTCATCTGTGTATTTTTCTGTTCCTAAGCAAAAATGTTGCAGCTCTGTTCACTGAGATGTTTACTGAAGTGGGAGAAATGCAGAAATGTGAATCTTAGTTATTGATCACATTTCTTGTAATCTGTTTTTATTTATACTTTGAAAAGTTCACATGCACATAAATAGTTTATTCTGAGGAATATTTGTATTTTAGCCAAGACTAGGAGGGTAATAATGGCTTCAAAATGATTTTGTGGCTAATGTAGAGAAATATCTTCCTGATTAAGAACTGAACTTACTGAGAGGTTATTTGTCAGATTGGTTTCAAATTCATATAATTTGACAGCAGTGACCAGTGGAGGTAAGATTCAAGTAACTGTGCTCATGAAAAGAAGTAGCTTTGTGAAAAAGTCTGTGTATGGTGATGAAACTGCTTGTGTAAGAAAGTGCATCTTATTGAGTGCTTTGATATTGAAATCTCTCCAAAGTAGCGCTCATCTGTAAAAATGTATTTTTGCAAGCCTATGATGTATATAGGAATAATTTCCTTCTTTAAAAAAAACAATACTGTGAAAAGAAATATCTATGTATGTCTAATTTAAAGACATGCTGAAGCTCTTCTACCAAGGCTTTCTTCATTTCAAGAGCTAATGCAAGTATAAGTTAGGGAACACAGGCCTGGAATCATTCTGTCATCATTTTTATAACGTACACGAGCTGTCCAGTTTGATGTTACGAAATTGTTTACCAAGTTCCTCACAAGGGGCTCAGTCCTGCAAAATGGTGAGTACTGAGGCTTTAAGTCATAGAAGTCATTTAGTATATTCAATGTAAAATAGCAGGGTATTCCCAGGAACCCAGTGGAGTTCTTCTGTTCTTTCAGAGCCAAGTACATTCAAAGGTTTTGCTGGACAAGACCAGAATGCTGAATATTTTGCAGATTGGGGAGTGGGTTTCCTTACCAAGTACTTCAATTTTAACTTCCCTGTGAGCTAATGAACTCCAGGGACAGACCTTTCATTACTTAGAGCATTCCTTGGGACACTGCCTCTGCGAGCAGCTCCTTTATGTGCGTACATGATGCTTCTGCAGAGTCCCTTTTTGAAACTGAAAGCAGAATGTGTCAGCATTCTATAGAAAAAGGCAAGTCAAGTGTCAGTCTGCTCTGGGTAATACACAGATGTTTCTTGATTCTTTCTTAGAATTGGCCTGCAAGGTGATATATCTGATCCACGGACAAAGAGCTTTCTCTATATCCTTGATATTCTCCCAAGGTATGAATGAACTTCTGCCCCAGTTCTTAAGGCCTTTGTAATAACTAAGTAGGTCTTTTATATTTCAGTGAGACAAGTCATCTATAACATTTTACAAGGGTACAGCTAGTATTGTGTTGTATTGTGTTTCACATGAACTTATAATACTTGTATTTTACTATTGCCATTATCATCACATAGTTACTGTATATGTTTTCATTTGTCTGGTTTGCCCTTTACTGTGTTTCTGTTTAAACTGTGGCTGTATCATAAATTAAGAAAGTGAGTTATTTTTCTTTCAACATCAAACTTGCACTGACTTTATGTAGAGGCAGGAGTAGGTAGTATAGTAGTTTGCTGATGGGCATTGTGGAAACATGAAAATTGTTTGAAATACCAAGTTAAAAAAGGCTTTAATTCAATATTTAGCCACCTTTTGACTAGGTAGCATTTGAAAGTTTGTTTAAATATGTTACTGACAGCACAATCTTCTGTCCCCTTGTTTTCTTTCTTCAACCGTATTCTGTCTTTTTGGTGCTACTTTTAGATATCTTGGGTCAGATTGTGTATTTTTGTTTGTAGTACAATCCCTTGTTTTGATAGTAATACGAAGGAATTCAAATAGGCCTGCATTGTTTGAACAGTACCCTTGTCTTTCTATTGATCTGTCATTTTTGCCCAGTTAAACCCCAGTTCTTAATAGCCATAAGTATTTGTATTACTTATGCCTTGTAATGCTTGTAGTCCTTTTTGGGAAGAGATACAAAGCACTGTAAGAACCTTTCCTGGAGAAGTGGAGCAAGCAGTTACTTGGGGAGATTTATCCAGCAGAAATCTCTGCCTCAGGATTGAGGTGTTCATTGGTACCAGTTAGCATAAGCCTGAGAATTTCTATCAGCTATAGTCCAGCAGACACCTGCAGTGCTGTGTCTGCTGGAGACTGGGACAGCTGTTCTCTAGATAACCATTGGGGTCTCATTGGTTAATCTTGCTCTCAGAATTGGAGCAGGAGAAAAGGAGGTTTGGTTGCCTGCCTCTTTGTTTGTTTGGGGTTTTCTTGGTTGTGTGTGGTGGTTTTTTTGGTTTTTGGTTGGTTGGTTGGTTGGGCTTTTTTTGGTTTTGGGTTTTTTTGGTTTTGTTTGTTTTGGTTTTGTTTTGTTTGTTGTTGTTTTTTGGTTGGTTGGTTTTGTGGTTTGGGTTGGTTGTTTTTTTTTCCAGAAGCAACTTTTCTGCAGCCATCAGATGGGACTACCTTTTTGCCCTTGTCATCAGCAAATATACAACACAGACACAGAAGGGCTGAGTGGCTTGGCTGTGATCACCTAAGAAATCTGTGGCAGAGAACACAAAACAGAACACAGTAAGGATTCTGTAGCCTTGCAAGTTAGACAATAAATAGGTAAAAAGAAAGATTATTACCATTAGTCCCCGGCCTCTAGCAGAGGCACAAAAATAGGGAGGTAATGTGGGCATCCAGAAGTTGTGAAGGATGTCTTTTCTGGAACAGGGAATGTAAGTCAGTCCTCCAGACTGACCTTTCAAAATGAAAAATTAAAACCAGCAGATAGTGTGTAAGTTAATAATTTATATTTTTCTCATAATAATATAGTATATAATAGTATGGAATAATAGTACCTTCCTGACCCTTAAGGAGATCCTGACCTCAGATTTCCTTTCTGCTAAACTGAGACACAGTTAAGAGGCTGGGGACGTTGCTGTTGTGCGTGAATGTGGAAATGTTGCTTCCTGGTTGCTGTGGGCTTGGCTGGATAAAGGTCAGAAGCTTTTCTTTCTCAAAACCAAAGCTTTAGACACTGCAGGACATATGTTTTCCTTCATGATGATGCAAAGGAGCTGGGCTTGGCTGTGGCACTTTATCTCAGTGCCCCACAAGACACTGTGATGTCCCTTATCTCCCTTGGGCAGGTTGCTTGAACGTCTGTAATATGTTCAAGATGGTGGCTTCTGCAGAGTTTCTCAGTTCCAATAGACTTATGTTTTAATGAGATAGTGTTTGTGTATTTTTTGGATATGACATGTTTGCCAGACATTGACTATGTAGTATTTTAGTTCAAAAAGGGGAAAATTTTAATATAGCAATTATCACTTTGCAGTCTAAATTAGTACAGCATGAGTTCTTAGTTTATGGAAGCTATACAATTTCTCATCCTTGGCTATTCCAGCCATTTCTAATGAAATGTCACTGAAATGAGGCTCAAAGATAGCCTGGGAAGACAAATATTAGAGACCTGGAAAGGGCAGTTTCAAGATCTGGAAAGACGTGGGAAATCCTTGGAGCACCCAGCCTACAAACAGAGTCTGACCCAGATGGTCTAGATACTGTCTGTTTTTTGTGTCCAAGCCATAACCCAGGAAATCTAATGCTAAAAAAGTTTTGCTTTTACAGGCACATTTGTAGCGTTAATACCTGCCAAGTACTTAACACACTCTTTGTATAGTGATTACTTGTCTTGTGACCTGCTGATCCTGCATGAGCTCTTGCATTTGAGGCTATGTTCTGGATTCATTACTTTAAAAATAAGGTTTAAAGTAGGTGACGATAATGTGTGGGTAAGCATAGCAGTGGATATGTTCTCCATTCCTCTGCAGGGAATTTGGCTGCTGCTGCTTTTTTTCAGTTTAGGGTTTTTGGGTTTTGTTGTTTGTTTTTTTTCAGCATTGCTTTGAGTATTTTTAAATTTGATATAGTATCTTGTATGTTTGCCAGTTTCTTGTGAAACACTTTATGTCCTTAATTCATGTGAATGTCTGTAGTTGGTGGTAGTTAAGAACACACTAAAACGAATTCTGCTGTGATTTGTACCAGTGGAAGTCCAAAGTCACTTGCTGGTGGCATTTGTATTCTGTTTCTGTGTGCTGTTTTCAGATTCCAGTGTGTGGCAGACATACTATGTCCACAGTAGCTTTACTAGAGAATTAATCAGTATCAAGAAATGTTCCTAGAGACTTATATCATCTGTGCTTCTAAATTTTTTGAAGGGTCACTGGTACAGTTTGGGCATGTTCCTTTCTCCAGAGCTTTAATACGCTGCTTTTGGAATGAGCCTATTTCCACTGCACTGGTCTTGGTAAACCTCAGATGTCTCCTTTCCCTTCCCCCATCAAAATGAAAAAGTGTAGAAAACAGAATATCTGCAGTTTGAGCTCTAAGCAAGTTGTATTTCTTAAAGCAATTGTATGAATACTGGTTCTGATGTGTTATCACTAAAGCTGATGTGACATTTTGACATTGGTTTTGTGTTTAAGCACTTTAAAACAAAAGTTTTCTGTTCCATGGCTAAACACCCCAAGCAGTTATCTTTCCTATTACAAACTCAATCTGTTGAATAATAAGATTATACTTTAGGAAATGAACAGTGGTAAGCATTTTCAGAAGTACACGCATGAGGTACTGGAGGGTACAGCAGTCCATCTGAACATAAGTGGGTTTTGTTGGTTCTTGTAATCACCAGCAGTCCACGTTTTTGGTTCAGTTGGGAATTATTTCAGCTAGGCAACCTTGAAAGTTGAGATACTTTAAGGATGCTAAACTTTAACAGCTAGCATGATGTGGAAATACTTTGATCTTTCTTGTAGCTAAACAAATCTGTGAATGAATATAATGTAGTTTACATCTTGTTACTCTGATTTGTGATTTTTTATTTATTTTTTTTTCCCTTGTAGACTTCAGAAGCTTCCAAAATACATACTTTTAGAAAATGTTAAAGGATTTGAATCCTCTTCTGCAAGGTAAAGTCTAATTTATGCAGGTCTTAGTTTTTAATAGAGGACATTTTTCTTTAGAAGGTGTGATATTTATGTCCTAGAATTTAAACTAACAACATAAGCTGACATGTACAGATAGCAGCTGTATTGTTTTAGTTTAGGAATGAAGATCTTAGATTGTGAAAGGAATTTGATAACTATTTATTTCTCTAAGCAGATAAAATCTTATGACGATTTGACTCCATTGATTTATGATCGTGTGTCCTTTAGAAAGGGTAAATATTAATTTTCAAAGAAAAATAGCAATAAATATAGAATTCAGGTTTTGGGGTTTTTTATCCCTGACCGGGAGCTCATGGTGTCTTGTGTTCCAATCACAGCACAGTATAGGGACTTTCTTCAGTACCTTTCTTGATAGAAGATTACCGCTGGTTCAGGGTTGCCATCCAACTGTCCAGATATATAGTATGAAGACTGTATATAACCTTTGTCTGAAATGTGGAAGAGGAAAGTTGTCAGTAAGGTTACCTAATGACAGCAGGAGCATTCTCCTATTTGTGGGCAAAGTAGGAGTCAGGATTGTGGTCTTCCTTCTCATTTCTGGCTGGAATAGAGTAGGATCTTTCTATAGCATTCCTTAAAGCACCAAGACACCAGCCACCATGCATATCATGCTCCTTAACGAATATGGCAGACAGCTGGGAGGCATATTCAGTTCTCTTACTGGCTAAGCATGTAGCAGTCCACTGTGAACAGTTGGACACTCTTTTAAAGGTGCAGGCTGCTGCTGTAGACCCTGCGAATCTCCAGTCTGTGCCTTGCTGCTGGCCAGTGTTTGGAACAAGTTGTAGTTCAGAAAACACCCCTATCAGGATGCTTACTTTCTCTTAACAACACCTGGGATGCAATGTGACTTACTGTGCCAGGTACAGCTCAGAGCTCTATAGTGCCAGCCTAGTGCAATCTTCATGGAACAGAAAAGATAAGTCTCTTTTAAGAAGATTTTGGTATACTTTATAAAGTTGCACCTCACTTATCAAAGCAGCCAATTTTTGTTATCCCTTGAGTTGGCCCTTTTGTTAGGCTAAGCTGATGACATACGTGTGGACAAAGGGAAGTAGTGAGCTATTTGTAGTGGGTTTAATCTCCTGTTTTATAATTCACTATAAAAAGAATGTTGTGCTCTCTGGTTATTTTCCGTGTGGACAAACTCTAGGTACTTTTATAAAGGGGGTATTTTTTGAAGGGATGTTTGCACTGAAATACTTGTGAGATACCTGTGAATGTGTAATAGTAATTTTTTGCTACAGTAATGCAGAACTTTGTATATTGTCTCCTCAAGTTCAGAAATGGATGACTTCATATCTGAAATTCTCTGTCGAATTTTTCACTGACTGTGCTGAATGTCTTGGTACCCAAGGTGTTGCATTTAATATGTTTTCATTTAGGATAAAAAAGGGTCTAAAGGTTGTATAAAGAGGGTAATTGCTTTTTGATTCTTTTCACTGCCAGAAATGAACTTTTGCAAACACTAGCAACATGTGGATTCACATATCAAGAATTTCTCTTGTCTCCAACCTGTGTGAGTACAAAAATTGCTCCAGTATCATTTAGCTGTTCAAACTGCACTGAAAATGATCTGTTGTATTAGAAGAGAGAATCATGCCCAGAACTGAACATACTCTTGGACAAGAAAGCTCTCTGGCATGACTTCTGATTTCTCAGCATTATACTGGCATAATCATACTGCTGTTATTGTTCAGTTTCTAGTCCCATATTGCTGTGCTACCATTTGGTATTTTTTTAAGAAGGCATGAATTTGCAGTGCGATCAGGAAGGTGGTTTTCCCTGCAGGAGCCTCATTGCTTCAGAAGTGCTGATGCCTGTGGATTTCCCAGCACAGAAAATGTGACTGTGTTATTTGTGGGAGGTGGAGCTTTGTTTGCAGGTTTCCCTGGCAACTGAAAGGAGTTGTGGGGGATTTCAGATTGTGCAAGACTAAATGGAATCAGTGAACTGCTATATATATCTGAGAGAAGCTGACAGAGATTAGCTTAAAAACCAGTTGTGGTGCATTTGTTTAATTGTTAGCTGTTCAAAAAAGGCAAGGAGACACCTTTTTACTTGTTTATAGAAAAAAAGTATTACCTGTCCAAAGAAATGGTGCTACATGTAATTTTTCTTCTTACCTCTCATGAAAGTTTTTTTACATTCCTCTTCATTTACAAAGTCAAAAGCATGAGGTACAAAGAATAATTGCCCACTTGTTTCCTTGACAAAACCTAGTTCTGGAAGTTGTGTTTAGATACTATTATCAGTTAATACCAATACCTTTGAAGTCGTAAAATATATTAGTGTGTAATAGTTCTGTTACTATATATAATGGCAGATAACTTGTATCATACTATAGACCACTTTTTGTCTCTTTATCACATGGACTCATGGATTTTGCTTACAGCTTGGCATTCCCAATTCTAGGCTGCGATACTTTCTAATTGCAAAGCTTCACCAAGAACCATTCTCCTTTCAAGCTCCTGGTCAGGTGAGTCTGTTAGCGTTACTTGAATTTGCTTTGTGTCATGAAGATTGAGGGTTAAATGTTCAGTTTAGTAGTGTGTGTTAATGAGTGGAAAGAGGGATGAGTGGTATCAACTGAAAAGTTAAATTCTGTCTATCTTTTCAGCATGGATACTGAGTTTTCTAAGTACTGAAATGCATACCAGTGGTTTAGATGGGTTTAAACAGTTGTGGGACAATGGCTGATAGTGGGCTATAAAACAGTTCATTCTGCTGTCCTTTTCACACCCTTGGAAAAGTCTTTTTTTCAAAGGTGATTATTTGTGGTTGTTCCTGACACCACTGCTGGTAGGTCAGCAAACCTTGGTGCTAATGTGTTTTTTAAATCTTCATGAAAATAACATCAAGCAGTTACTTGCTTTATTCTGAGCATCTGTGAAGGAATTCTTACTGTAGAGTTGGCTGTCAAGTTGTTTATCAAATGCAGGTTTTTTCCTCACAATTTGTTCTTAGATATTGACGAGATTCCCAGATCAGGATCTAGAAGACTTACTCAAGGACAAAGTCACTGACAAAGTGGGTGAAGCTTGTTCTTCTGTGTGTTCTGAAGAGAAGAATCTGGATCCAAACATTGGTCCCAGTTGCAGCAGCAAGAAGAGTTTACCAAAAGGGGCCTTTCTGTTTAAACTTGAAACAGTAGAAGAAATGGAAAAGAAACATTATCAGGACAATGATTCCTCTATTCAAATGCTTAAAGCTTTCTTGGAAGAGGAAAATGAAGGAATGAGTCAGTATTTCATACCACCAAAGTCCTTGTTGCGCTATGCTTTCTTATTAGACATTGTTAAACCCACCTGCCGGAGATCCACATGCTTTACAAAAGGGTAAGCTGCAAAGAAAATGTCTTGCTGAATCATGTCCTGAAATTTTAAGTGTATTTTTGTTTGTTTCCTTTAAAAACAAGGAGAGTCGTTTCATCAAAACCAGCCAGGCCTCTGAAAAATAAATCCTCTTATACAGTGTGCTCACTGGTCTGGTGGAATACTAGCATGAGAATCTGTCTGGCAGAACATCATGTGCCCACTCCAGAAAGGCATTCACAGAAGACAGTGCCATTCGTTGTTGACCTTCACAATAACTTAATTACCCCTGCGGAAATATGGTTCCAGTAGACTGGTATAGTAGTGATTCATTAATGAATTTCTTTATATTGCTCGTTGAAGTTACAGTGTCATGCATGACAGATCCATTCCTCATTAAAACTCTCCTCTGTATATTTTATTGATTTCTTGGATTTTTCAGCTCTGTAGGTCAGAATAGCTGTGGATTGCTCATAAGTCCTAAAACCAGTTAGGCTGCTGCATTACAAATCATATTTGATGGAGCAGAACCTCAGTGCTTTTCTGTCTAGTAGTTATCTGATTTGTACCTTGCAATTTAAAGTTTGACTGCTGGAGGTTAGTGAGTGTTCTGAAATCTCACAGTCAACTGGTCAGGAGCTTTTCTACTGAATGCATTTGCATTGGAAAATGCCTGTCATGGCCTGGAACTTTTTGGGTAATGTTAGCATCACCTGTATTTTCAAATTAGATTGGGTTTTTGTTTTGACTTCTCAGAATGTTTCAACAAAATGGCATAGTGGATGACTTAGAGCTGATGACAACTTTTATTTTTAATTCATCGAAATTAGATAGAGTTCCTGCAGATTTTTTTGATTTTTAACTTTTAGACAATAAAAGAGCTGAGAAGAGAATGTCAAAAGTTCAAAATATGTGTAACAGGAAAGCCCTTCCCCCAGCTCCCATTGATACATGCCTTTTCTGCCCTCAGTCTTTTGAGCTGGGGGGGAGTCAGCATCTCATGGGATCTGTTTCTTAACTAGAATAGTCAAATAAAAACCTTAGGCCAGAATGATCTCTTCTGTATCTATTGTATGCCTTGAGTGTCATCAAAAATAAATTGGCCACTTGTGGTTTCACTAGAATACGTCATGGTAGTTTGTGGTCATGTTTATCAAAATCACATTGAAGGAGTCTCCTGAGTAGCTAATATGAAGTTTTTATATATAGCGGTGGGAAGTTTGACGTGGAACGTGACTGTTGCACTTCTGCTGATGTGGGAGGAGCCAGGCCAAATAGCTGTGGTAGTTCTTCTTGGCTCAAAATGTGGAAATCTGATTTACTGCCTTTGTTCCCCTTTTTAAAGAGCCTTTCCCCCCTTTTTAAACATCATATTATTTACAGCTCTGCATTAACAGAAGGATTATAATTACAACTCGGGCTTCATCTAGGTCACTTTCTGAGGCCAAGAGTGAGTTTCTGCTGTATGTGTTCTAGGAGTTCTGGTTTTATGTTTGTCCAAAGTGTGAGATTTAGGAAAGAGGATCATGAATGGAGCAGAACAGCACTCCAAGTAGTACAGAGAATGCCTCTGCTGAAATGCCTGCTTTGTGTCTTTCCTCTAAGTCATACTGACCATCAGCTTTGAGAATGAGAGAAAAATTTCCCTCAGTTCTGATTAGTTTTCAGATATTTCCATCAAGGTTGATGTGATGAGAGTAATCAGGGTCTGCCTTTTCCAGTCCTTGCTAATTCACCAGTATTTCATCAGTGCTTTTTGTCTTTCTGCCGTTGTCATACCACTATGCCTTCTAAAGGTTTTGGTGGAGTATAGGGCAAAATGTAATAGCTTGTGATGCATGAGGGATTGAGCAGATGATTCTGTGTTCCCTTCCAACCTTGGACTTCTAGGCAATTGGAAAATGACTGTTGAGTTCCTTAAGACTACAAACACTGTGGTTTCTTCTAGGAGTAAGTTTGTAGTGTCTGCAGTTGAGAGAGGAGATTGTCCATTTTAAAGGACAGAGCAAACGAGAGCTACTTCTTTAGATATGATCATTCTGGACTTACAAGTGCTTGACACTAAGCAATACCTTCTAAAATATTGTAGCATTAGAGAAAAACTCTAGTGTTGTGAAAATTACCTTTTTGTTAGGCATAATATAGGACACAGTATACTCAGAAATAATATATCATGTATTTGAAATTAAAAGCTTTTTTTGAAAGCTTATAGAAATTGAGGGGCAAAAAAAGCTCTTGAGTCAGATGAAAATTGAAGATTGTAATTTCTTAAGCAAGCTTCTGTCATTATAAGTGTAATGAAATGTCAGAAAATCAATGCACCGGCTTCTACTGTGGCAAAAATCCCCATCTTTAATTACATTCTGAGTGTAAGGTAGGAATGTTAATTTTTCTGTAGTCAGCAGCTGCAATAATAATTAATAACAATAGAGCTGACATTGGCCATCTGCCCACATTTGTGTTAAAAATCCCACAACCCCCACCCCCTGTCTGCTCCCAAACCACTTTTACACCAACTAGATTATTATTTCTTTTTTTGGGGGGTGGGGTGGAATTCTTTAGTGCGAATTATTTAGACTGGAGTATTTTATCTAACATAGATCCTATTAAAAGATTCTTTTCCACCAATAAACCCCTAAAATACCACTTTGAAATTTATCCTTATTTATTTATTTAGTCTCAGATATATTAATCTGAAATACGGTAAGATGATGATGATCAGGATTCCTCAGTGTGTTGTGTGTTACAGAGAATTTACAGAATGCAACTAACCAATTGAAGGCGGTTTGATTCCATGTCATTTTAATCTGCATCAGTGTTTAGGGCCTTTTGTTCTGATCCTAAGGAAGATTTGCAAGCACTTTATTTTAAAACGAGTGTTGTTCTTACTGGTATTGGCAGAACTGCTCATAGACTTTTCCAGCTAAAGAAGAAATTCTCATGATTGAGCCCTGCTGGGTCATTGTGTCTGTGCTGGAAGGGAGCATATTCCTTTATTCTTCGTGGAATTAGAAAGGCTTGAAACAAAAATTGTCCTGGGGCCTTGCTTTAGAATGGGCCCCAAATGGAAGGAAGAGACCTTTATGCTTGTCTTTACAGATGCACAGATAAAACTCAAGAAGAGTATCTTCAAATGACTGATGTAGACTACATTCCTCTAATGTTGAGGATC
>JAVHNF010049137.1:3445-16535 GCA_034783455.1 Micropsitta finschii
TGGGGGGGGGGGTTCTGTTTTGCAGACACCCTTTGGCTGTATGGGAGAGGGACCAGTCAGCAGGTCTCCTGAGGGAGAACTGGGTGGTAGTGGCTGTACCTGTGGCTGGTTCAAGCTGCCAGAGGCCATACAGAACCAGCCTCCCAGGAGCACCAGCAGCCAGGGTGTGGGAGCAGGGAGTGGAGTCTGTTGGGAGCAACATCAGCAGGTTCTAAGGCAGTTCTGGTGGGAAGGGCATGCTGGTGATTTGGCTGCTGCCTGTTCTGCTCAGGCTTAGGCTGCAACCTGTTGCCCCAACTCAGCTGGTGGCTGTGCCAGCCTCCCCAGAAGCTTGATGTCTGCAGGGAATTTGAAGATAACATCTTTCAAAAGAATTACCATTTTGTTAATGGGTTCATTTTAAGAATGATATGGAGACAGTTGCCTGCTGAAAGAGTATGGTGTCTACCCGCTGCAACTGCAAGGCTGTGGCTGAAACCCAAACAGAAGCAACAGTTTACCTATGATGATGTCTCCATCCAGACAGTCCTCCGAGGAACTGGAATAGTTGCCCAGACCTTGGGTAGATTGTATCTGGATTTAGTTTGGATATAAGGAAGAAATTTTTTTTATGATGAGGGTGACGAGACACTGGAAGAGGTTTGCCCAGAGAAGTGGTGAATACCCCATCATTGGAAGTGTCAGGTTGCATGATACTTTCATCTTGATCAAGTGAAAGATGTTCAACCCCCCTGTGGCAGGGTGATTGAACTAGATGATCTTTGAAGGTTCCTTCCCACCCAGATTATTTGTGATTAATGCTAAACTCTTTTCTTCAGGTGTTAAAGATGTCCATTATCAAGATCCATGCCCGTGAAATATTTGACTCCCGTGGGAATCCCACTGTTGAGGTAGACCTCTATACCAACAAAGGTGAGTCATTAAAGATGTTTGTTTCTTCTGTTTATCTGACAGAACTGAAGAGGCAGTTAAAAGCATTACAAGTTGTCCTGTTAAAACAGTAGAATTGTGCTTGCTTTTTCTTCCATACATATAACTTGTTGCTGAGCTTGCAATGGAACTTGCAGGAAAAACCTATATCTCGCTCTACTGGTATGAATTTGCTGAGCTCCAGATACTGGCCTGGACAAGAAGTGTCTCTTACTGTGACACTTCTTACAGTGCAAGTGTTAATACCAAAATGCCTTTCTCCCATTGTCCTGAGCAAAACCCGGGATAGCACTTGTAAACTTGGGAGTTAAAAGGCCTTTGTGTCTGTAAGCAGCTGCTAATGGCCCGGTCTTAGTTTTCAATGCTCCCTAAACTCTGACTGCACTTGAAATTTAATTCTTGATTTGTCTAGCAGTCACTTTGTGTACTGAAACACTCTTCTGCTGCAGAATTGAATCTTGGGTAATGGTTTCTTCTCTGTGTGAGTGCTCAGGCATGACTAAACATCTTGTCTAATTGGGTTTTCACATCTAACATCTTATATTTTTAATTATTGCAGGACTTTCCCTTGGTTTGCTAGTTGTGCATCCCACATCCGATAGGATCTGACAAAGGCATTGTGCAAACACATACCAGTGTGGTTTGGTGGAATGAGCAAACACAATAGCTGTAATACACGATCTAAATAGCTGATCTTTCTGCCTCAAAAGATTAATGCAGTCGTTTAATGAGATTGACCGTACTAAGCTCTTTGCTGTAGTGGAATAAGGGAGAGATTGGAGGCTGAAGCTGGCATCTTGAACCACAGGCAGAACAGACTCCAGTGCATTGATGTGCTCAAAGTTCAGCATCCTTGGCTGGAGAGATGGGCTGTCTGGGTGGCTGTACTGTTGTTGGAAGAGCTCAGAGGTCATATTAACAATATAGGCCTCATAATTGTCCCTTTTATACCATATCTTAGAAGAATTCAAGAGCTTGCCTTCCAGACTGAGCTCATAGGAGGATTCAGTAATAAAACCATTTTTTTAGAAGGGAGATGGGTGATTTTCCAAACTTACGCACTTGAAATGCACAGTCGAGAATGAGTCAACTTGCTGTTGATCAGTGAGGGAGACACTGTTGAATTGGTGGTGCTATAACGGAGCACAGAGCTCTCAGGATGGATGTTAAGTGAGCAGAGATGCTGTTCAGAGATGACTTCCCCCATCTCCAGCAGTGGCAGTGTGGTAGGTTGGGATGGTGGTAGGGTAGAGAATATTCTGTGGGTTTGAACATGCTAAGATGGTTCTTTTTCCTGTGGGAAACAGGTCTTTTCAGAGCTGCTGTTCCCAGCGGTGCCTCAACTGGAATCTATGAAGCCCTGGAGCTTCGTGACAATGACAAGACACGCTACCTGGGGAAAGGTAAACCTGAATTTTGGTACCCAGCTTGGCCTGTTAAAATGGCTGTTACTGCATATGTTCATGCCAGATTGGACCAGTCACGTGGGCTTCCTCACTGCTGTCTGTGCTCTGTACAAGGCGTGACAATTAAGCAAAAGCTATGGAGATTAACACTAAGATGCTAGCAATGCATACCACATGTAGGCTGTGTGCCTATGTAAAGCACAGGCTGCTGGGTTTCCCAAGGTACCATGTAGAGAGTGACTGTCTCCAGCATGTACAATGATGGAGATAAGTGTACTTCTGCAGGTGGGTACATGGAGCTCAGTCATGCCAGCTAGATGATAGTGTCTCTATTATGGTATGCCCAAATGGACTTTGTTATGCCACTTCTGTTGCCCTGCATGTTGGTGCATGTTAAGAGTTATAGAGTGTTTTAGTAGTGTGTTGCAAGAGCATCTAAACAAACTGCTCCAAAAGGCTTGGTGATGCTATAGCTAGTCACAAGATTTCTTCACAGACCAAATTTTCAAAGAACTCTTAAATGTATCTGTTGTGGCACCACAGACTCCTTAGAAGCAGGTTAAATCCTGAACCTGAGGCTTATGCCAAACTGCTGACCACAGCTAATGTGCAGCTTCACACTGATAATCATGGAAGATACCACTGTTTCAGATTGCACAATAGCTAAAGCCACCTTATCTTTTTATCTGTTATTACAGGTAGCCAGGATACTTAAGTTTGTATTAGTGGCATATTATTTTAGTTGTCTAGGGACTTACTGTATGTCCTGAAAGGAAACTAAGCACAGCAGTCACCTGACTGGCTTGGGAACAAGTATGGGGAAAAAGAATACCCACGTAAAAGATGGCATTACCTAATAAACATCCTAATAGTAATTCTTACGATTACTCTGAGAGCTTAGACAGTCAGGGCTCCTTTTTATCTTGCTGCTGTAAAAGCATTGGTGATACCTTCTAAGTCTATAGATTAACTGTTAGCTGCGTAGGAGATTCAGTTGCCTTCAAGCTTTCCTGCCAGTCAGGTGAAAGGAAGCTGCAATGTTTTGTGCCCGTTCAGAAAGGCTGAATTCAACTTGGAGGGCTTTGTCTGAGAAGATTCAGAGTTGTTATGAGTTAAACACAAAATAAACTCCTAGATGACTGAACATCCCAAAGAGCTGAAGAGCTTATGCTGTTTACCTCAGGCACTTTTTGAGAAGAGTAAATGTGTACTTACCTCAGTGTGCTAAATGTGTGAGCACTTAGACCTGTTAAGTCTGATCCTACAGACAGTTCTTGATGGCACTTAACTAGACAGCAGCCTGAGCTTCCACAGCAGGCTATTGCAGCTGGGAGTTTTTGTCAGCTGGGGAATAACATGAGTTACAAAAAAAGAAAATCACCAAATGAGATGAGTTGCAGATAGCTGGTAGGGCTTTTGTACAGAAATCTCCAGCCTTAGACCATTTAAAAGGCAGTTAATGTTGTTCAGGGTGAGCATTCACAGGTTCTGAAGCTGAGGTCTTCAGAGGTCTTCAGTGTCCAGGGATGCTCCTTAGGCTGATATTGGTAGCTGGCTAATGATGGCCTCTGCTTATGGGGAAGAACCAAGTTCGTGCTGGAACTGCTGCCTTACACAATGGTGGGTCCACGTGATTAAAAGGATGGTGCCGTGTTCATGTTTTATTCTTTGCCTGAAGCTAGGGCAGATGATTTTTATGCCTCCATACAGGTAGTGACAGCATCCTTCAGCATTGTATCAAGTGTAAAATGTGCTAAGCTGATGCTATAGTGTTACAGAATAGCAGATTCTGTAATGTAGCAGATGCCTGAGCTGCTGCATGCTTAAGTTCTGAGGAAAATTTTTTCTTTCCCCTTACTCATCCATTCCATGAATGGATAGGAGCAGCCTGCCCTAAAACCTTTTCCAGATGCTGTCATTTAGCCACTTGAGGTTTGAGTCTGCAATAGGATGGAAACCTGGGTGGAAAGACCAAATGCAGTTTCCTCTAACCTTTGAATCCTCTTGTTTCTAGTCTGCTGCTCAATATAAGACACTTGATGACTTAAAGGTCTGTTACCTGTTTGTGTCCTTGTCTTTCTTCCATGACTGTCTTTTTTCTTGGCTGTGGGTCTTCATCTCTTCCTTGATTGTCTTTGTCCATTTCGCTTCTGTCAGGTGTATCCAGAGCTGTTAAATATGTTAACGAGTTCCTGGGGACAGCATTATGTACACAGGTAATGGATGTGCTCTCAGTGCAACCTTGTCACTTGAATGAATTTCTCCAGGGCATGGTCTTGCAAACTAACTTTGCAGCAGGCATTCCTAGGTGATGCTTACTTCATGCAACTTCTGATTCAATCAAGATGACCTCTGGAAGTGTTCACATTTGGCTGTAAGCTGAGGTTGAATTGGGGTTTGAAGAGCATGAGATGATACCTATGATGTTTCTTGTAACTGAAATCCCTTACTAATGCCTACATAACCAGTGTGGTTGACCAGTGTCCCAATTTGCTTGTTCCTTACAGGTGTCTCAAAAGCTGTTGAGCACGTCAATAAAACAATTGCACCTGCACTGGTTAGCAAGGTAGGAGCAATGTGTTGTCTGCTAACATCTGCTAATGCCAGTCCAGTGTGTCCTAACTGATGGGCTGTCTCTTGAGACAGTTGCAGGAGCTGTCTTGCTGGGGGGGGAGTATTAGCTGTGTATTGGAGTGCATGTGAACAAAGTGACCTTTTGGCAGCAGTTGCTTTACTTGATGACTGCCTATCTAACAATGAGAACAGTCTCTAGCAGCCTAGTGTTGTAGTGTGCAGAAATACTTAGGCATCTGTGAACTTCACTGGTGTGCAGTTAAGATACTTCATGCTTAAAAGGGTGGCTAAATGATGGGGAGGGACTGAGTTTTATCCAAGCTGGCTAATTTGGAAGGGGATCTGAAGGGATCTTAGTAAAGCCTGCTTGAGTGACATTGCAGTGCATCTCATGGGCACTGAGCCCTAACTAGAAAGGGTAGTGCAGAACCAAGTGGTAATGCATAAAGTGATTGTATGTTCTTAGTGACAATTCCAGACGTTAAGTACTAACTTACAAATGGGTGTATGTTTTGAGCAAGCTGATCATCTTTAAGCATGCATGAAAGTGGCAGGAAGCATAAACTGGAGCTTTCTCCTATCCTGTGCCAGGCAGATAGCAGTGTAAATGTCAGGAAGTCAAAGGGACATGATAGCCTTATAACTCTGAATATAGAGAAGAAAACAAGCTTCTCATATGTCAGCTTTAGTCTGCTGGAAGTGACAAGAAGATGCTGCTGTTTGATAATGATGAAAATTAGTCTTTTCAGCTGTTGGTAGTTGCCCTTAAGCAAGTTTTGGTGCCTGCCAGGGAAATAAAAAAACAGTGGGTAGATAAGAGTTTGTGGAGCTGTATTTGGTGTTAAGCAGTGCTTTGTTTGCTTTTCTCTGCAGAATGTCAATGTTGTGGAGCAAGAAAAGATTGACAAACTGATGCTGGAAATGGATGGATCAGAGAACAAATGTAAGTGGGCTTTGTGCTGCAGTGAGGTGTGAAAAAATAAAACTGATATATAGATTTCTGTCTGTCAGAAAAAAAATTGGTATAGCATATGCTGTGCACTTGCATAACCAGGACCATGGTGCTGGTTTTTCTGTGTCTCTTTATGAGGACAATGTTTTTGTAAACAGTTTCTTTCTGTTTCAGCCAAATTTGGTGCCAATGCCATCTTGGGTGTATCTTTGGCTGTATGCAAAGCTGGTGCTGCTGAGAAGGGTGTCCCCTTGTACCGTCACATTGCTGACCTGGCTGGAAATGCAGAAGTCATACTTCCAGTTCCTGTAAGTCTCTTGCTAGGGCTCCCTAGAGGCTTGATCTGAGCAGATGCTACATGGTGTCTTGTCTTGCATCAGGTTCTTTAGAGAATGAAGAGTCTTAAATGCTGTTATCAATTTACCCTGAAACGTTCTAACTTGCCTTTTCTTTTTGGTTACTCCAAGGCTTTCAATGTGATCAATGGTGGCTCCCATGCTGGTAACAAGCTGGCTATGCAGGAGTTCATGATCCTTCCTGTGGGTGCTGACACCTTCAAAGAGGCAATGCGCATTGGTGCAGAGGTCTATCACAACCTGAAAAATGTAATCAAGGAGAAGTATGGCAAGGATGCAACCAACGTGGGTGATGAAGGTGGTTTTGCCCCCAACATCCTGGAAAACAAGGAAGGTAAGAATGAGCTAAGTGTAGGAGGAGGTGTAACTGATAGCCAGAGAATGAAGACCATACCTAGCCACTACGAATGGAAAGCAAATCAGTAGGTTGTAGGATTTGCTGCTGTTAACTTGTTTTGTTTTGTACTGATGTGATCCAGTGTAATACCACAAAGCCTATTCCATTAGACTTCAGTTAATGCATCTTGATGGAATGGCTAACGTCTCATTATTGTTTCATTCCTACAGCAGCTTAAGGGAATCTTGTCTCTTTCCAATTGAAAAGTGGTGTGGGAGTATCTGATGCATTACAGTCTTCTCAGAAGGCAGTATTTATGTTTAGTGGAGTTTTTTCCTCCTAACAAAGGAGGAAACCAGTTTGAACTGTGCCTGGTAACACGTGGGAGTGTACGAAGACTTGCCTGGGAAGCGGAGGCAATTGCTGCTTCCACAGCCAAACAGTTCTGTTGAGAAACCTGGGCAGGGGGGAGGGAAATACCTGTTCCTGCAGAAAACGGTACCAGAAAAGCTGATTTTTCTGTTTCTTTTGCAGAAATGGAGCTGCTAATAAGCCAGTAGAATACTAGAACTCTGTGAAGTTGTTTGTTATTTTAAAGCTGCTAGTTGTATTATTGTTGAATGTAGCCTCTGAGCTGCAGTGCCTTTTCTAACACTGCAGATCATGAGCCAGTACCAGAAATCAGGGCATTTCTGAATCCCAGTCACACGCTTAGGTCTGTACCTAAGCAGACATCAATGAAGGTGACCTTGAAATGGCCATTACACTCCAAAGAAATTGTGTTGCTGACAGCAGCTGCTTTTGCAGTTTGTACTTTAACATCTTGTTAAAATAACACCCCACAACACAGGAAAACCAAGCACACTTGATCCAAGCTTTCTGTAGTAAATAGTCTGTCTGTTCCTGATCCAGCTGCTTGGCTTTAGAGTTAGGGATGATGGGATGAGTCTTACTTGTTGTGACCAGGCTGAGTTTCCTTGATTGGACTCTGCCAAACAGGGTAACATAGTGGGTTGTATCCAGAGACCCTCTTGTACATACAATTGTGCTAGTGAAGCACATTTAGAGGGGAAGAGAGCGTGCCCTGTGTGGAGGCAGGCTATGTATCCCAGTGTCAGACAGGGCTTGAATGCTTCCTACTTCCAGGGTCCATACCTGATCTGGAGCTAAAAGGTAATAAAGTGCAATCACTGCTTATTACCCACATGCACAAAGCTTGGAGCATGTAGTATCACCTAGTATTAAGCTTTCTGGGCTAAAATGTAGTCCTGCCTGAAGAGGTTCTGAATCCTGTAATGGTCTCTCAAGGGTATTGCAGGCTAAAACCAGTGTTAAAGTATTATCTTGTTCCAGTCAGTTCAGAAGTGGGAGAGTTTAAGAGCCTTTTCTGTGTGGCCTTTGGGCTTTCTGTAGGGGTAATGGCTGTTGTTTGCCAAGTGGAAGTACATTTGCTGATCAATGAATAGCTTTTGAGACAAGATGTTTAGGGGGGAGCTCAAACTTCTTGTTGTGTTTCAGCTCTGGAGCTGCTGAAGACTGCTATTGCTAAGGCTGGCTACACTGATAAAGTTGTTATTGGCATGGATGTGGCTGCTTCAGAGTTCTACCGTGATGGAAAATATGACCTGGACTTCAAATCCCCTGATGACCCCAGCAGATACATCTCTCCCGACCAGCTGGCTGACCTGTACAAGGGCTTTGTCAAGAACTACCCTGGTAAGTTGGTTGTCAATAAGAAGCATGGAAGTAGTGGCAAATAGGGATTGATTGCTGAAGGTAAGAGTTAGGATGCAGCCTCTCTTGTAAGAGGGATCAAGAGCAGAATGTTTTAGGGATCTGAGGACTAATTGTTGAGGAGGGTAGTACTTGGCTGCAGCACTTTGGAAGCACTGCTTTCAACAGAACCTTTCAGGGAGTTTTGTCTTAAAGCTCCTGTATCTCTTTACAGTGGTGTCTATTGAAGACCCGTT
Source organism: Micropsitta finschii (assembly GCA_034783455.1). Taxonomy (NCBI): domain Eukaryota; kingdom Metazoa; phylum Chordata; class Aves; order Psittaciformes; family Psittacidae; genus Micropsitta; species Micropsitta finschii. Next base: position 11,971 of record JAVHNF010049137.1, read on the forward strand.
TGACCAGGATGACTGGGGAGCCTGGAAGAAATTCACTGGCAGTGTTGGCATCCAGGTGGTTGGTGATGATCTGACAGTGACCAATCCAAAGCGTATTGCCAAGGCTGTGGACGAGAAAGCCTGCAACTGCCTCCTCCTTAAGGTCAACCAGATCGGCTCTGTGACAGAGTCACTGCAAGCGTAAGTTCACCTATCTTGGCTGTGCCAGGGAAGGGTGTTGTCTAATTGAGAGAGATGAGCTTATAGACCAGATCTAGTGGACTAGAAATGTGCTGAGTGGGCATCTGTAAAGGGAGAATGGTTATTAGCTATTAGAAGATATTGGCAAGTAAACTTGTACCTTCACAGTCCTGAACTCATATAGGCACATAAAAAACTTTACTGGATCTAAGCATGTGTAAAAGAAGGTCTTTATCACTGTGTTGTCACATGATCCTAACCCTGACCCTTACCAAAGGGCAGTTCTATCATGGCCAAGCAGCGAGTACAACCACCATGCCTACTTGCTTGCAGCCTTCATGGTGTGAGCCTTTGTGTTTTATTTCTTCTAGCTGCAAGCTTGCCCAGACCAATGGCTGGGGTGTGATGGTGAGTCACCGTTCTGGAGAAACAGAAGATACCTTCATTGCTGACCTGGTAGTTGGTCTCTGCACTGGTCAGGTTGGTATCTATACCTGTGTATTTTGCCTTTCTGCCTGATAAGATAATACGGTGCTTGATAAGGTAATACGGTGATGGAGCCATGCTCTCAGAGCATGTTCCCATTCAAAGCTAAAATCGGAAGTGGGGAGAAATCAAAGACGGGCAAAATTTAAGATTAAAAAGTGGATGTGTTCTGGAAAGCTAAGAACCTTACACTAATGCTCTGCTAACATGCAGAGAGCTGGGGATGGTCTAGTAAAGCAGGAAAAGCAGAATGCCTTGATGATGGCTTGCCTGCTGCAAATGGAACAGGGCACTGCGTCTGTTCCAATAAACTGAGAATACAAAGCAGCTCCTGAAGTCTGTGTACTCTGTGGACTTGTAACTCTGGCCTGCTTTTCTCCCCCAGTACTGAGGGCTCTTTGAGGTCTCTGCTTGCTTGTGTTGTAGATTTGCTGTTCCCGTATACATGAAGTTGATTTTGTCTGGTGGGAGTGTGACAAGAGAACATATTATCTTATGTAAACTCACCTTTAACCACCCATCTGAAAAATCCCCTTCAACTCCAGTGGGCATACTGGGATTTCCTGAAACAAGCTGTTAGCAAATGAACAACCTTTATTTCGCTCCCAAGCCCAATCCTCTTTGAGTATACAGATATTTAAAGCTTGATGCTTGAAATAAAGCCTATGATTATGCTCTCTAAACAGTAGTTGTGGCCTTATTCTAACTTCCTGATTTCCCTTTCAGATCAAAACTGGTGCCCCTTGCCGATCTGAGCGTCTAGCCAAGTACAACCAGCTGCTGAGGTGAGACTTGGGGGTGGGGGGGAAGAGTTGGGAGTAAAGCCTTGACAGAGAACTGATGCTCCACTAATGCATTCAGGGCACAGCTTAGTCTTCTGCATCTTGGAAACACTCTGCAGCTTAAGGACATAAGCTGGTGGAGATGTTTTTTTTGGGCAGGTGCTGTGCTTGCAGAACTGGGTGTAGGCTATATTATGTTGGGTGGGTAATGTCCATAACAGACACACTACAGAGAACATGGTACAAAGCATCCTGTGATAATAGGTAGGAGATGTCCTTTCTGCATGATGCAGATCCCTTGAGTGTGTAAAATGTTTGGTGAAGCTATGTAAGCTGGGTCATCCTGAGCAGTGCAGTTAAATGTTTGTGTAACTTAAGTGGCTTAGTGGGAGCTGGCTTGTGGCTCTGGGAATATTTCCTGGGTTAGGTAGTCCAGGGGATTTGGTGTGAAGCCAGCAGGCTGCGCTAATGTGGGAGTTCTGCACTGCCTGCTGACACCCAGCACTCTCTTCCCTTTCATTAGAATTGAAGAGGAGCTTGGCAGCAAGGCCCGCTTTGCTGGAAGGAACTTCAGGAACCCTCGTGTCAACTAAGTGTGGATCAGTGGACCCCCATTCTGGTTTAGAGCACTAGTTACGTACTTAGATCACAATTACCTGTGCTAGAGAAAGATAAGGGCAGCTGGAAGGAAAAAGACCAGTTTGCAGGTCCTCTTACCCCATAGACATTTCCTTCACCTAGTGTTTCCACCAACTCTGATCTGTTACTTGTAAGGCTCTGATGCTTTTGTAGAACAGTCCCTGGGGGTTCTGTGTATCAAATACCCACTGGGCTCATGACCCTGTGACTGGGCATGAACACTTGAATTCCTTTCTCTGCCTGTCTGATCTTCAGTGTTTGGATCTGTGTGACTTGCAGTGCAGCAAGAGGTACCTGCAAACACAAACAGTAGTGTTTTTACATGTGGTAAATAAAAGCATCAAACACCCCAACTGAGTGTGGCTTTGAGTTACTTCAGAGGAGGCTGAGGTACAGGGGTACCTCTCTCTGCGTGGCTGTATCCTGGTCTGAAGCCTGTTCTGCAGGGAACAGGAATTCTGTTGCTGTGGCTGTGGGGTGGACTTGAGTTGCTTTATGACAAATAGGGAATTAGCCAAATCTATGTCTCTGCTCTCAGGAGGGGACCCTCAGGGGTATGTTTAGCCCTTTGGAAGGGAGATTAAGAATAGGTTTCTACCTGGAGTTCAATTGTGATCCTGCAGGGGAAAGGGAGAGAGCTCAGTGGTCTGCCTTCATTTAGCAGAGATGAGGGGTACCGTGACAACAAGCATTGTGATTAACCTTTATCATGGCCTGCTGCAGATACGTGCTTGTCAGTCTTGTCACAGCATAGCTGAAAAAGGCAGTGATGGCCCTGGCTTTTAGCAAGAGGTTGGCACAATGTTAGCTGTGGGGAAGGTGGGTTTGCAACCTCCTGTCTTGATCCCTTGCTGTGAGAAGATGCAGCCCACCAGGCTGTGAGCTGTTGCACAGTGCTGCTCCTGAACCCTCGTGCTTTGTTTACTGCACTCTAATAGAAGGTGTAATTGAAAGTTGATCTGATGGCTGCACTTTAATTTCTACCCGTTTAGTATTTCACATGGGGGAAGAAAAGACTTGAGGGGATTTCCAGCTGTGTGAGAGCAGATGGCCATCAACATAGGGCTTGGGAGATGTAAGTTCTTAAGTATTCAGGTTAGAACCTCTCTGCATCACCTGCATTTAACCTGAATGAAAATAAATGAGACAAAAGGAAAAAAGACTCAAACCCTGCATTTGTTTCTACATAAGCATAACCAAATACTTAGCTGTGGCTTTTTCTTAAAGAGTTTGGGATTATTTTTAGTAAGTTTTCTAAATATTGCACTTGTATGAACAAAGACAAACCATGTTAAATAAAAAAAAAATCATTAATGTAGAAATGGAGATACAATTTATTTGAGCTCTTAAGTTCTCTTATTTTGAATACTTTATACATGTCTTGTGTCTCTTGCATTAAAAGTTCAGCATGGAGTAATGCCCATCTGTACTGGTGAAATTCTCGTGCAGCTTAACCAGAGAAAGTGAGAGATATAATACATGCTATCTGCCTTGCATCTCAGAGATTATGTGTTCTATATCCTGTAGTCTTTACATATGCTAACAAAATGTGTTTATCTATATTCAAAAAACTGTCTCAGATAATTGTCAACATAAGGCAGAGGTAACACTAGGACTGCTCTCCAGTGGCTTTCACACAGTAAAACTTGACAATCCCTCCTCTGGCTGCCTCTGGATGTGCATGTGTGTGTTTGGACCATATTTACTACATCTTTAACATATTTCTCACCTCTAAGAAAAGCAAGTTTCTTTCAGTGGGGAAAAGTTAAGTGTGTGCAATACAATAGTTACCTTTTCTTCACAGATTCACAGAATGGTTTGGGTTGGAAGGGACCTTAATCTAGATCCAACCTCTTGTCACAGGCAAGGACACATACACTAGACTAGGTTTGTAAATGCCCTGTCAAACCTGACCCTGAACACTAGGGTTGGGGCATTTATATATAAGTTTACAGCAGTCCTTGCTACCAGCTCCTGTTTCAGGTCAATGTGATCTAGATAGAGTTAGTACAGATCTGGCCTCAATCAGCTTCTTTGAATGACAGGTCTGCTATTATGCTGTATCATGGCTGGCAAGCTGAGAAAGAGGGACTTTCCAACAAGAATCAAGTCTTTACCAACAAGAATCAAGGGAAATATGACTCAGAAAGGAACCTGAAAAGTGTCTGATTGAAAGGCACCTCACTCTACATGGGTATTCAAAACATCTCTGCACAAAAGAGCTCTAGAAATGAAAAAGGGTACAAGTGATTAGACTGAGTGCAACAGCTTGGCTGCTTAACAGCAGAATCAAGTCACAGTTCTTTACTTACGGAAAGGTAAAGTACCTGTAGAGACAGTTATTGCCTAAGATTTGATAGTTTTTATAGATGTTTGTTACACACAATGCAGTAAATATTTTCTATAATTTTTCTATTAGCAAAATAGTTCCAGTTTCAGCTGGAATCTTAGCAAAAGAAATGAGTTTAAAACTGTTTC
>JAVHNF010049163.1:9519-23214 GCA_034783455.1 Micropsitta finschii
TGTGTGTGTGTGTGTGTGTGTGTGTGTGTGTTAAGAACTCTCTTTAAAAAACATCAAATCTGAAAACCTTATGGCTTTCATCTAACTTAAGTGATTTTTTCTGTATAAAGGCAGTATATATTATGACTGAGACAGAAGCTCATATGTAACCATAATTGTGAGAGCCTTATTCATATCTTTTACTATTAGTTCTTGGATTTTTTTATTTCCTTTATTTCCTGGAATGTATCTGTATATCTCAAATTGGGTTTTATTTTGGTTCGTTTTGGTTTTTTTGGGGGGGGCGGGTTGTGTTCGTTGGTTTTTTTTGTTGTTGTTGTCGTTTGTTTGTTTAAATTGAAAAAACCTGTTAGTTCATGGAACTAATAAAATAATAGTTCACAGAGAATAAATTTTTTATGAACTTCTCTAGCTTACATCTCTGTCCCTAATTTTCCTTTATTAAGAAAAACAAACAAATCTTACTATGGAAGCATCCTGAAAGGCATTTGCTATAATTTTCTTTCTAACAAACAGCTTGGTATTTTTCTGTGTTTCTTAAATTTATTAATTTTATTTTTTTGCATTCATGAAAATTCTAATAAAATGGAAACAAAAGTGATTCATCTGTAAAACTGACTTAATATCAGCCCTGTGGGTATTGCTAAAAAGTGTTAAAAATAAACCAAATTAGATTAGCACTGAATTTGAAGACAGAGCATACTCTTCAAGTAGGAATAGAAACATTTTTTCATCATATCTACCTATGTCATCCTGCAAATCCAGATGCAGCAGGCAGAAATAATCTTCAAAGTTCATATTTAACTTATCAAGATATTTTGTTGAAGTATCTTATATATTTTCCCCCAGCAATTTAATATAATGAACAATGGAGAAGTGCATGTGGAGCATAACATGCTAAGTGTTTGATCAGACTCTTTCTCTGCAAAGACAAAAATATACAAATATAGAAATCCAGATACCACAATGTTGCTGAATTCATATTTATGCATTATATGAAGACCGTATTTCTAGGACAAGGTTTTCTCACTTCTGTTTACTACAGAAATAACTGCTTGTATGTATTTACAGAAACAAGCGATGTGACTCACATTGTTGCTAAATTGAGCAGGACTGCCTCATGAAGCATGTTTCAATGTATGATAAGCAACGTATTGCTATCATCAACTGATTTTTGTTAACAGCTAATGCTAGTTAGTATAGTCTTAAGAAATGTGCATATTTTTGTCACTTATCTAACATGCAGTGGAATGGCATAATTGTCCTCATTATACAGTTATTGTAGACACATATCTGGTTTTGTTGCTGGGATTTGGATTCTGATCTTGCATTCATTGAAACTGACAGTAAAAGTCCTAGTGATTCAGATATGGAAGGATAGACCCTCAATGGAGTTGTGTAAGTGGCTCATAAAAGCAGATGGTCCCGCATTTAAATGTTTTTTGGGGTATTTTTTCTTTTCTTTTGCTCTGTTCTGAATCTGTTTGTTAGTTGATCATTTCAAACATAAGGAGGGAGAAAAAAAAAATGCCAAAAATCATATCTGATTTCTCCTCAGGATCTCCTCAGCAGAAGATGTCAGCAGAAGAAAATTTGAAATACAACTTACTTTGTTTTGAAGTTCCTGCAAGAGAAAAGAAGACAATCAACATGCAAGTGCAGGGCTGAATTTGGGACCTCTCTGGAGCCGCAGAATGTACTTACGTTCTTCTTAGTTTGGTTTCATTAACAAAGTTTAATCTTAAATTATGTTAAGGCTTGAGATGATCAAATTCAGAGTTGTGTCTGCACACCAAATAATGACTCTCTATAGGATGCAAAAGCTGTATTCATTATAATGAAGTTACTTGTTCAGATTAAATCCCCAAATAAATATAGAGAGACAAATTCGTGTCTCTGCAAATGTTAGTCTGATCATGTTGGCAGAACTGTCTGGCTATAGTGAAACTGTGAATTGTCTCATCCTGTGTTATGTGATTACAAATTACAAATGTGAAGGTGCAACAGTGGACTTAAGTGTAAATGTTTATAGGCTGTTCCAGAGAATGAAACCCTGAACCTCAAAAAGGACACTGGGATGGCAATACTGTATGTTTGCCCAGCACACATGATAAAATACTTTTCAGTAGATTTGACACAATCCATTTTGATATCTTCTTTTCAGATGGCCTAATATTTTTCCTGGGGGAGAGAAGAGAAGCAATTACGGTTAGTCTGCAATCAATATTCATTATTCTTTTGCACTGTATTGAGCCCATATGTGAATTTAGCTATCAACTCATGTTGACTTTCAGAGAAGCTGAAAGCTTATTGTCTGTGAAGGACTAAGTCCTTGAATCCTTCCAAATGAATGCGTACAACTTGCCTTTTTAAAAAAATCCTTTAGTATGTGCTGTACAGTGTACTTTTTTTAATGAAAATTCCTAAAAATCTCTTAGAGATGATACATGTGCAGAAAAGAATGAATAATCAATTGTGAAGATTAAATTAACAACAGTGCAAAAGGTGCAAAAATAATGGAGAGTTCCTCTAATGCAATCACGTGTGACCTCCTGGGTGTAATCAGTTTTTATGAACCATTATAACCTGATTTAGCTTGAACTATCTTTTTGCCTAAAGCAAGTTTGAGTGCATATACAAACAGAGGTGAACACACATCTGCATATATTTGCCCTACCCTTGTGGGTGTAACACCATATGTAATGTATACTGCAATTGGTCTTAAATTTCTTTGCCTATTTACTTCACATAAAAAGACAAGTGCGGTGTCTCTGCATGAAGCAAGAGGGTGTGACTAATGTCTTATTTCTCATCTTTCCGAGGTAATTCAGTTTCCTCTACAGTCACATCTGCTTAGCAATGTAGAAAAAACCACCAGTCTTTATGTGTGTGCATTCTTGTGTGTGTTGTCCAAAGAAGGAGTGTCAGAAACATGGAAATTTTTTTGTTGGTTTGGTTTTGTATTTTTATTTTTTTTTTAATACTAAGAAGTCTGATGTTAATTTATTTAGTGAACATCTCCATGATGATAGTCACACAATAAAATAATTGTGCTCACATACACTTTGAATACAACTAATACGTGCTCCTCTGGTACTAGTAAAACTGTCAGATGTCCACAAGTCCCAAATTTCACATGTGGACTAAGTTCTTTTGAAATATTGATTATCACGAAAGAGAATTTTAAAACAAAATGTTAGAGGAAAACATGTTTAGAAAATGGAATATCTAAGGTAAAATTCTCCTTTCTTGATTGGAAATAAGCTTCATTTTCTTGCTTGGATACATGATAGGAAGGATAGAAGTGAGAAATTATACTTTTCTGCAGAATTACCACTGCACATCTGGTAGTAATTTTTTCACTATTTATGCATTATATGTGAATTTAAATATGATAAACACTTTCCTGTTTTTATACTTAACCTTGAGAGGGTTGTGCAGAACTAGGACTAGATGTTAGTCTCTTAAGATGCTGAACAATTTAAGGAAGAATATTGCCTTTAGTGGGTAGTTACAGGACCAGTGAGCTTGAATTGGTCCAATATCTAGCTCTCCAGTATACTGCCTTCACAAAATTCATAGGATTTTCACTTTTTTTGCTCAGAGGACCTGTCTGCTTCCAAGATGAGCCTTCTACTTTTGCAGTCCTGGAAAGACGAGTTAAGCTAGGGGCCACTGTCGTAACTACTGCCAGCAATAGGCAGTACTGAGAAATTCCAATGACATGAAGGTATGTTTTCTGTGTTTTGTGTCATCACAAGGCACAAAAGCCTTATTGAATTTTGTTTCGTAGCTTAAGCTTTTTGACATAGTTCAGTGTTCCATCCCCAAATTGTAACCTCAGGTGTTAAAAATCCTCTGTGATTCCTTGTATATGGAACAGATATGCATATGTCTGCCCTGAGACAGTGGTGGGAACAGGTAAGGAAAAGTATTCCATTTTTTTTTTTTCTATAAAAATGGAGGTGAAAGATTTCCTTATAATTGAATAAAGACTCTGATTGTTGTACGATTGTCTCTTACCAGGAGCAGAACTTGTAATTAAAATATATGGTGAGATTCAAGGCTAAGTCAGTGAGGTATAAAGAAAGAAAAAATTGTAGCATGCAGATCTGTGAATAGATTTCAAATAAATGGAAGAAAGCTTGAGGTTGATACATAGGATTAAAAAATGTATCTTATCAAAAAGGCTGGATAATCATCATGGCCAAAATAACCATCAGTAGAAGAAAAGAGATGGATTTATTTGGTCAACATGATAAAATGCAGTCTGCAAATAAATATACCATAAACCAGTATGGGTGGAAGTCATTTTACATAACTGGTGTGCTTCAGTAATCAACAGAAAATGAACAGCCACTTACAAAAGAAATTAGTCCTGCTTATCTTGAGCACTTACACTATGGTGGACTGAACAATGCAGTAGAAATATTAATCTCCCTCTGTTGAGGACAGAGGTATCCTCCATGACAGGATCACAACATACAAATGGTTTTCAGGTGTGTAAAATAAAATCAAATTATAATCACTCAAATACTTGCTTTACTTTAAAAAATATCTATTTTTTAGAAGTGTCTGGTGTTCTTGCTCCTTGCTAAAGCACAGTAAGTCAGTGCAGCTTTCCCACACAGTCATAAAATATGGAGCACAAGTCTAAAATATGAAAACTGAGACCTGCAAGATCTTTGTTAGACCCAGCTGTGGAGGCTGGATTTGGAAAAAGACATGGACTGGCTTCCTGTTTATAGATAGTGATAGGACAAGGTAATGAATTTCAAATACCCATCAACTTTTATTGCCAAAGAAGATATTAGAGTTGTCACTGCTGCTGCTGTGGAGATTTTTAACAGCTGGTCCTATGTGGTATCTGTAAGCAAGATAAAACTTCTTATAGCAGAAAAAAATATCCTGTATATGAGATACTGAGCTATGAAACAATGAGTTAGAAATTAATCATCATTTCAGGAAAGTACGCAGGGTTCAGTTAATTATAAAATCCTAACTCCAGCCTATCAGTCCATTTGCCTTTAAGTTCAAATGCACACTGTACTGTAGCTAGTGCTAAATGTGCTACAGTTTCTGTCAAAACAGGGATTGCACTTTATATACATATGCAGAGTTTCAAGAAGGGTTTTCTTGAGTAGGTTTGTTTTGATAACTGCAGTTGAGGAAGTATTATGGGTAGGCAGTTGAAAATCATTTAAAAGTAATATAAAATCACTTCCTAAACATCATATTCTCTCTTACAGCAGAAGTATCAACTCTGCATAGTGCATAGTGATCAAAATGTGGTAAAAGTAATATTATTCCAAAGACCTGAAAGCCATCAGAGAAGTGTGAACATAGGGATAGTGTCATCCTTACCTGATCATTCAAATATGCATTTAAGTCAATTTCATAGAGGATATTTCTACTCTGGCAAAAAGAAACTTGTCACTGAAAGAAGGACCATTCTTTAAGATAATGTTGTAAATTGTATTCTTTTCCCAGTCCCTATGGAAGGCAAAAACATTTTGTGTTTATAGTGATTTCTGGTGACAAGTCTTTCAGTCAATGGGTTGCCCACCTCTCCCTTCCAGATAACAAGATCTTGTTCTCCAGACACCCAGAAAAATACATTTTCTTTTTGAAGCAGTTTCCACAGACACTTTGTAAAAGCATAATACTTCTCTGAATGGCCACATTTGTGCATCTGCGAGTGGTCTTTTTGAAATGACACATTGCCTAGTTATTGCATATGCTTTCTGTCTGATCTTAAGAAGCGTGGTTGTAGCACTTGGTGCAATGGTTTTGTCAAGTCACAGGGGCAAGACAAGTTGGGCTGAAGCAGTAAGTAGATGACAAGTTGTGACTGTTAGTATTTCATTGTCTGACATTTTTTTCTACAAGTTGGTACAAATATAAGCCTGTGTCTTAGAGGGTAGAGGTACTGGAACTTGTACTGAACTCTAGGTAAGAAATAATATAAGTAGTGAGCAGTGTATGGAACAGAGACCTATTGTGTGCTGTGTTCCTGCAACTGTTAGATGACTTCAAGCTTGACACTGTGCTTCTGCTGCTTATCTGTAAAATAGGTGTGATGTTTTGGTATCTTCTAGGGGGAAGTCCTACCTAAAACAAATCTACTGATCTAAAAAAATGAAAGATAAAATTCTGAACCCTAGCCATGTACATTTTCATGACGATTTTTAGAGAAATACTGAACAAACATGCTGGCCAGATTTCCAGTCTTTCAATTACCTTCTGCCTGAAGGAACTTTCCCTTCAGTTTTCTTCAAGTTGTTTCATATTTCAGTGTGCTGCTCTGTACTTCAAGCAGCTTCTGTATTCATCCCTAAAGGTGGCTTCATTTCAGTTGCCATGTATATTCCCAACCTAATTTGCACGTGAGCTGTGAGACTTAAGAGTTCCTTAGTGCCTTTCTCAACAGCAAAAGATAATGCAAAACATTTATCCAGGATGTTATCTTCTATGTGCTCCCACCTATTTCTACTAAATGAAATACTAGTCCTTTTAAATCTACCTTTTTCACAGAAGAGTTTAACTGGTATTTAACAAATTCAACCCAAATATTAAGAAAAACCTTTCCCCTCCCCATTGAGAGCTAACCCTATTAACATAGATATTAAATACATAGGTCACATGTTTCCACATAATCTCTTTTCAGATCTTTCCTCTGTTGTATGTGCACATTTAATCTCATTTGCTCTGAGTAGACCCATTAACCTTGGCTGTACTTTAAATCTGCAAAGCTTCCTTACATGTTTCTTGTGAAAGAATGTAAAGTCCCCTGTAAGGCAGGCACTCAGCTCTGCATCTCATCTCACAAGAGTAGCTTTCTTTGTGAAGTACAAATCAGTGTACCGGCATTCATACCATGACAACTACATTTAGTATACACCAACAGTAATGGCTGTCCTCAAATATGAATTTAAAATTTCATTAACACAATCACATAAACCCAATGATATGATATCAAGGCTCCTATTCATTAAAGTCATATTGAAGAACAAGCCTGTGCTTAAAATTCTGAATATGGTACCTGTGCTGAAAGGTCAGGCTAATGTCCTTTCTGTATTATACATGTGTTATCATTATTGTGTAGATTGCAGTAGAACACTTAATGGGCTGGAGACATTCTAAATGAGGTAGAGGACAGCATCTTGGGCCCAAAGAAACTAATCATGGACTTTCTTGTGAATTTCAAAACAGAATAGAAAATAAGAGTGTTTCTACATAGAGGCCTGGCAGCTGTATAGGCCTACCTTTTCATCTTTTTGGGTACCTACAGCCTGCTGTCCATTTTCATCTCTATGTTGTTCTTATGAATGCTTCAGTACACAATGACCAGCTACTGGGAAGAAAGAATTATGATTATTTCTAAGATGTATTGCAATGCAATATATGATTGATGGTGTGCAAACAGCAAGCTTGATGCTTGGTGCTGTACAAACATAGAACATTATACCTGCTGCTAAGTGTTGAATGCTCAAGTTTATTGAGTAGAGGAAACCTTATTATGCAACTCTTACTTAGATGTTCTTCAGTTAATCAGTAAAGATAGCTTTAAGAGAACAGTAAGAATATTAATTGTTTTCTAGAGAAAAAAGCTGAAAAGAAATCAGAGGATTTCCCCCAGGGTAATATTATATGCAACTAAATTTTATATTTTACTCAAGTAGACTTAAAAATCTGTTAGTCTGCAAGCTTTGGGGCCCAAGTAAAGGGTACTGATTATTATCTCCAAAGGAAGGCAAAGTTTCTCAATATTCAAGTCTGTTTTGTTGACTGTTGATTAACTCATGGAATGAGAGGTCTTCAAATAACCTTCTGTGTGAACAAAAGCGCATGTGAAAGCCTTTCTTATTTCCTTCCTAGTCCACAAAATGAATATTTATCTTCCTGTCTCAAATACAGACTATACAGTTATATCAAGTCTAGCGTCTTGTTTAAAATACATTTTTATAATTATATCCCAAGCAAGTTTAAGTCCCTGTGTACCTTACATACTGAGCGATTGAGAATAAAATGTTTAGCTTAGAGTCATAATGCCCTTAATGGTTTACTGGAACACATGTGACCAAACTGAAAAATTTCATTCAGGAAAATGAATTAAACTGCTCAGAACTGATTTACAAAAAAAAAAAAAAAAAAAAAAAAAAAAAAAAAAAAAAAAAAAAAAATCAGCAAGTTTCTTCATAGTGTCTCAATATAAGCATATGCACACTTAGGTAATTAGATTTAAATTGCAATCTGAATTTTAAATATGAGTTAAACTGCTACCCAAAAAAATTGAAAGGAAAGGTTAAAAACATAGGAAAGAAGCTTTTGGAGTAGGGCCTCCCAGAGTATTTGAATAAAATATTTAAGTATATTCAAGTAAAATACTTCAAGTGTGAGGTGTCCCTGCCCATGACAGGGGTGTTGGAACTAGATGATCTTAAGGTCCTTTCCAAACCTAACTATTCCATGATTCTATGGTTCTAAGTACTGCTTAGGAGACTTTGGTGTACTGTTTTGTTATTAAAATTTTAAGAAGTCAGAATATGAATTTACTCACTGTGTAAAAACACGACTTGTGTTCCTAAATTTGTTATGCATCAATGTAGTACTGTACAATGCACAAGTGGTGCAAACAAAAAATGAAAATAAAAATACTATTGCTGTTTTGCATATTAAAGATAGGTTAAAAGATTGGTGCATAACTTGAGATGGTCAGAATTATAATAATTCACTAAAGTTAATTTTTCAAAATTATATTTTATATTAATTCTTAACTCTGGTTGTGGTAAATACATAAGATAAATGGAAAAAAGCTTAATTTAATAAAACCAAGAAGGTGAATGAAACCTTCTTTATATCTTTAAAATTTAATATCTACACAAATAGAGAATGAATTCATTGATGGCACTAGTTGTTTTTCATGAGAAAGGAATGGAGATGAATTACATTTCAAAAAGAATATTATTTTGTGATAGCATAAATTCTAGCAGTTTATCCCCTCTTGGAGAGCTCAAATGAGGGACTATGTCTTTGTTAAAGTTAATAACTTCACCAATTGTATACCTCTATGTTAAAGTAAGAAACACACACTAATTTCCTTGCTAGATGTCTACAAATCAAGAAAATGGTTTGATATATTTTGCGAACATCAGGTTAATCCATAGGTACTATATTTTAGCTTACTGAAGACATGAATATGATTATCTTCAATAAATTGAGGTTAGTATTAGCAGAGACACACACAGGTAATAAATCTAGGGTAATTGAATTGAGCAAAACAAATCATATCCATCAAAAGTTCATATTCAGAGAAGTACGAAAGATTCCTCCAACAGCTGAAAACTGTGGGAAAATTATATTCTTTCTTTCTATAGCGGTTGCCTTTATAGGAACAGGAAAGGGTAGTTGAGAAATCAGAGAAAGCAGGAGTCTTCAAGGCATCAGTTTCTAAGCTCTCTGCAAGTTCAGTTGCACCCTGTTTTAGAGGCCAGTGTAAATTCATAAAGATGTAAGTGATTTTTTGCATAGGTAATTAGTAAACTGAGACAAAAAGCATTTAATCAAATATTTTCTAATTATCTGTAATCTTTGCTTTTCCTAAAGCTATATAACCATCTGGAAGTTCTCAGCGTTCACGTCTTTATAACATCTAATAGCTGCCAGAAAAATTAATCATGATTGTTGTTTGTTTTGTTTTTATTTGATTTTTTGTTCTCTCTACAGTTAAGGATTATTTTGCATTAGAGATTTTAGAGATCGAATACTCTTCAAGCTTGTAGACACACACCTGAACAATCCGTGTGCCATAATATGAACCAATTATGTCCAACCCTGTGTTATTTCCACTGAGTTTAAAGGTCTTAGCAATAGAAAAAGCCTGTATGCGTATTATGTGAAGAGTTGGTGGAACTGGTCAGCCTACTAGCTTAAGTATAGCTAGTGGGGCCAGGAGGAATAGAAAATTAGAGCTAAACTGGAAGAAAAGGAAAAAGAAAATACTGGGGAAACTAGAAATATTTTCCTAAGTAAGTACTCTGTGCCTTTCCCTTCTTTCAGGTCTTTCAGTACCCAGAATTCTTTCACTCCATGCCCACCCTAGAAGTTGTGGAGGTTTTTTTGGTTGTTATTTTGTTGGGGTTTTTTTTCCTAATTCCACTATACATTCAGTATTTTGGTACACAGTTATTTTTAAATAACAGGTTTTGTTTAAAAAATGATTTATCTCTTTCTAAAAGAGAAATAATTTGGAAAATTAAAAGTTTTTGCTTCAGGGCAGAATGAAGCCTATTCAGTGACTGTCACGGTGCTTAGTGAAATTTTTGTTCCACTTTCCATTTTTCCACTTTCCTTTTTAAACTTTATGCTCTAGGACTCAATTGATCAAGATGCATAATGCTGTCTATCAATCAGATTTCTTGATGCCCCATGGGTAAGGAAATGCAGCTTATGCAAGAATTGGTCTTTCCATAGGAAGTTTTGATTTTCATGAAACACTGGTTTTGGATGACTAGCATTTTTTTTGCAGTATGTAAAAACTCTTAATGGCAGGCTTGCAAAATTGTACTGAAAATGTCTGTAGTACTGCACTGTTATAGCATTATAAATGCTTTCTCCTTCTAGGGCAATTGCCATGGTCTTTCTTGTGGTACTTAAAACTTTGGATCTCAGAAAAATACAGAAATTAAAAATAACTGGTCTAGATGATAATGTTTTGATTTGAAATTATGTATATTATTATCTGACTTGAATTTTAGATTAATATTTGAGGTTTTATTTTCTGGAGTTTACTCAGGATCAGTTCTTTTCTTCTTCGAGATTTATGCTATTGACTTTTCCCTTGTTTTCCACACTGGTGTTATTAAAACAATTTAAAAAAGTAAATTATGCATCAAGATATATAGATGTGCAATTCCTGCTAAAGTCAGTTAAATTCTTATTAATGCAGTTGAAAACATAAGTAGGTCTTTTATATCTTAATACATGGATTCACACAGAATGGTTGGGAAAGACCTCTAGAAGTCACCTGGAGTAAGCTGCCCAGCACTATGACCAGATGGCTTCTGGTAAGAGGTGTTTGAACCCCCTGCCTAGTAGTAGACAGTACTAGAATCCCTTGGGAATACTGCATGTTGAAAAGCTGCAGTGAATTTTTATTTCTAAATGGTATCTTTTAATATTTATTTCTTATATAGTGCAGTATAAGTGTAACCTTTAATACATGACCTAGAGGAATGTAGCGCTTCTCTCACAGCTAACCAACACTCCTAAAGATACTGTTGTACTTATTTAATTTCATTCATATTAGACAGTTACAGGATTTCAGGAGGAAGGCCTGTATCTAGCAGTCTGAAATCTCATTTCAAGTGGTCACATGAAGATTCAAAGACTAAATTATAAAGAATTAAGAAAGAAAAAGATGAAAGAGAGAAACAAATTAACCAACCTCTGATATGTAAGAGAAATACTGAAGATTGTGAGGAGGGATTAGGATGGCAGGAAAGAAAAGGGAAGTTTTTAAATAAATGGAGGAGTTTAATGTGACGCACAGAGCAAGAAAATGAGATGGAAAAAAGAAACTGTTAGAAGTAAGTTCAGATAGAAGAATTAAAAGCAAAAAGGAAAGTGATGTAAAGAAATATTTGAAGATGAGAAAGAGGAACTTGCATGGTATATGTAATGCAAGGGAAAATTAATGAACAGATTCGAACAGGTGAGTCCTATAATAAGACTAGAGGGTGAGATGCCAGTTTTGCTAGTCTTTCAGGATGACTGGATGGAGAGAATTAAATGAGGTGCCAGCACTCTATTTTGTCCTTTTGTAAGTATTTAATTTTCTGTAACTCATGTAAAATTATTCTTAAACACCTGTTGCCTGTGAAATTTCTGAAATGACCATGAGTGTATCATTGCATCAAATTCTTAAGTACAGATCATTAAAAACTGTGTTCTGCAAACAAATTCTGAATTATTAGTCATTAAATTGTAACTAATATTAGTGCTATGATGGCTTTTCTCTTCTACTCTCTGTGATAAATAGAATAGGGCTGCATTTACGTATATTGGAATCGCATTTCTAATTGCTAGGTGTTACCATTTAATTTCAGCAAGACTTAAGATCCCAAAGTGGAAGATAGCTTTTTCTTTTTATCCTTTTCTTTTAAATTTAATATAAAGTGGTTACTTAAGATATTCTCAGTCTAGTTAAACTCTGCCTATAGTGGCTTTTAAACAATCTCTCTGCTGTTTCTAATCCCTGAACAAAACATGGCTAGCTGTATCCTTTCAAATTAAACTCTTCACAGTTTAAGACTGTTTTGGGGGTAAAATAAGTAGATGGTTAATTATTTTTATTTCAATATCCAGCTCCTCAGGTTAACTTCACAAAGGGTTACAGGGTGAAGGCACCTGCTCAGGAGCTATTATAATAAGTTACCATTTCATACTTCACTGGACACTGCAATGCACATTGAGCAGCACACAGTTTTATTTATGCTGACATAGCCCACATGGAGCCTCTAAATTGGTCTATTCTCTCAACCACCTTGTCATCATGTGCTGTTTCCTGCCTGCTTTCTCTTAATTTCCCAACTTGATAAGACTTCAGGAAGCCTTTTAATTTATTTGTAAGTAACCTTTTTCATGCCTTTGCAATGATGTGCTTACATATCTCTATAGACTTCACTTCCAATGTACCCAGTTCTAAATGCTGATCCCTTAAAGGTTTCAGGTACTGTACACAAACCTCCTTAAGACAACTGTCAGAAGTTGGAATCTGTTGAATCTGAAGTTTTCCCTTACAGGGGAATTCTGCTTATCCCTCATAGGATTTTGCATTGCCTGTGTGATGCACTCCTGTGGAGTAGTTTTCTGTCTGGACCAAGGAAACCCACTGAGCTCAGATAAGGACATTTTAGATCAATACTACTCTGAAGGACCTCCTTAGTAATTAAGACATCCAGGTGACTAGCTTCTATCTTGTAATATCAGATTCCAAGTTTAAATCAAATATTTAGGCTGTCTATAAACACGTTGGAGTGAAGTGGCCATAAAAGTTGGGGTAGATGAATTACCTACAGAATTTCTTATCTCTCTTCATTAGAAGCACAAGCATTTATAATTAATTTCTGTTTCTTCAAAACTGCTAAACTTTCAGACAGATTATGAGGTGCAATGCATCTCATATTTCCTGCAAAACCCTTTGACACTGTTGCGTTAAGCTATATGTTTCCATCCCTGATTCTTTTTCTCTTTCATATTGCAAAAATAAGGCCTGTTCTCTGGCTTTGTGTAGCCTTGTCTTTGTGAACTATTGCCATCTTCAGGTATTAGTGACACCCGTTGAAATGTAGAGAATGATCTCAGGACAGTTTAAATTATGCCAGGAGACAGAACTTATAGAATCAGAGAATGGCTGAGATTGGAAAGGACCTTTGGATATCACGTGGTCCCAACCCTGCTCAAATATGGCCGTTTAGATTCAGACAGCTTTTGAATATCTCCAAGGAAGAAGACTCCACAGCCTCCGTGGGCAACCTGTTCCAGTGCTTAGTCACCCTCACAGGGAAAAAGTGTTTCCTCAAGCAGAGCCTCGTATGTTTCAGTTTTTGCCCATTGCCTCTGGTCCTGTCACTGGGCACCACAAAGTTAGTCTCGCTCTGCCTACTTTGCACCCTACCTTCAGGTATTTGTATA
>JAVHNF010049170.1:1518-19447 GCA_034783455.1 Micropsitta finschii
TGAAGGGGGACTTTTCAGTTTGTTTCTTGTTAAAGTCGTGGGTGTTCTGGTGCTTGCGGCAAATAAAAGCCCTTCTGCCCACTGGTACAGCTTTGCTCAGTACCAGGACTCCAGCCCCATGTACAAGTCCCAGCTGTATTGTGGGATCTCCATCCTGCCCCATTTGCATTTGCATCTGAGACCCAGGCATGCATACAGTCACTTCATTTTCTTTTTCTTCATTGGTCAGATAAAGAGATCAGATGGAAAACTTCGGTGCTGTGGAGGGGAGTAAATTAGAGTTCAGGAAAACAGCCTGAGCGAAAAGTAAGGGCTAAACCTTCATTTATGCCTGCAAGCTCAAATCTGAATGCATGCTTACATTAAAAATTTATAGGTGAAATACTGTGTCTCCAAATATGGGATAAAAGAATATCTAAACTTACCAGAAAATTAACCCAAAAGAATGGAGCTTAGGACTGTTTCTCAAAGCCATTTCTAGGAGAATAAGAGCTATTTCTTCTACAGCTTTTTCTCAACCCAAGGGGCTCACAACCCTTTGTCAATCACCACACACACACTGTATTTGCTTCACATTTCCTTTCCAGTAATAATTTAGATCTGCATCACTTTTACTCAGTTTAAAGTTCACTTCTAGGGCTTTGCTTCTTCAGTCTCTTAGTGTCAGTGCTTTTCCTCTTCAGGACACTTGCTCTAGAAGTGTTTTCTCTGCCTAGCTGCCATTTAATCATGCCTCTGAGAGAGTAGCAGAGTATCAGCTGAACTCTTCATAGCTTTGCTCATCTGTCTACAGATTTGCCTTCAGGTCCTGCTGAGTTAAAGGTGTGGAAAAGGCCATTGTGCAGCTCTTCCTGAGGCCAATTCCTAGAGTTAGACTGATCTTAGCATCCGTACCATGTTTACAACTTCCATTTTCTAGAACAGGTTGAGTTCATTGGCATTAAAACCTCTCTATAGTGCATCAGTCTTAATCCAATTTTAAAAGGCAAGGCCAGCAACTGTGTTAAAGGGATTAACTCTTATTAAATATAGTGTATTTGAGTAAGCCCTAAAGGAAGGACTCCAGTTGCTCCTGTTTGCATGGGTGGAGACAGTCATACCAAGTTACATCCTAGGGACCTGGCAGTAAGCTCAAGCTATAAATTACATCATATTACAAGAAAGTAATTCTTGAAGCATGGAGGTAATTGGAAAGCAGTGTCCTCACCAGGCTTCACAAACATTAAGAAATGAATTCTTCATCTCCATTTCCTCCACATGGGAGGAAAAATGCAGGAGAGAAGTTAACATGTCACAGCAGAGAAGCTGCTATCCAGGTCTTATAGCTGAATATGAGCAGAAGATGTAACATTAAACTGTCGAAGGCAATGGAAAGAGATAGACCTGTGTCCTCCAAACTTTGGATGTAGTCAGGTAACAATTAAAACAGAAAAAGCGTTATCCAAAACAAATGGGTTACCACCCTGGAAGGAAAATAGCAGTATTTCCCTCTTACCTCCCCATAAGGGACTGTCTAACTCCAGGGAAACTAAGGCAGGCAGCAGGTATATCATCCTACCTGCCATCCATCAGCAAGCAGACCTGGGAGGAAAGGCTGAAATCAGCCACCCCTGAGTCTTGGTGACTCTTTCCAGTCCATCTGCTGTTACCACAGGGGCACAAACCTCTTGATCAGAAGGTTCCCCTGAGCTGCCTGACCTTGGCCCCTCAAGCTGCCCCATCTGCCTGCAGGTGCCTTTAAGGACACAGGCAGGGATTCATTTGCACAGAGGCCATCTTCAGTTCACAGCCTAGCTCTGAAGAAGCATTAGTAGCCTGGAAAGCTGTGTCTTATTGCTCCTACAGACCAGATTGGCATTCTCTTGGTACGTCCAAGTCTAGGGATGGGAAACAAATTATGTTGATTTAAGGGCAACCTAACATTGACTAATTAAAATTGACTTGGCAAGCTTGAATGTGTGAAAGCCCCTCTTATCCACCCCACGTGGTGTAAGCAGTACATTGGGACAATACTTAGTACCTCTAAAACAATGGCGAATTTGAGCCCAGCTAACAAATCCCTGCTTATTCATTCCTAACGGGAGCAGCAGAAGATATATGGATTTGTAAATATTTAAACCCAGCTAACAACTGCTGCCAGGGAGTTTCCAAAATCAAAGCCTTGGAGAATGACCTTAATTCTGATTCAGAAAAAAAAAAGATCACAGATTAAAAAGGAACTTGTCATCAGCTATTCCCTATAATTAGTTTAATATGATCAGCTCTCCATGATAACGAAACACAGCATCAGAGCTGTCCAGAGAGAAACTTCCAGTGGATAATAAATACTGACAGATTTCAACCAGATGGCTTTACCAGACCGCAACTTTGCAAGTGATTTTGAAGCTCAAACATTAGTGCTTATTACTTAGGGTCAGCCAATAGCCTAGAGACATCTGCAAATGGTTCCAGCTGGGGTTTAAAGGCAACTAAGACATATGGATAAAGACTTTGATTAAGGGGTAAAAGATCATTTTTGAAAACTACTTTCACTAAGCCTTGGGAGTATGACACACTTCTTTTCATATTGGGGCTTCGCCTCTATACATGGGCTGTAAAGTGGTTATCCTGGTTAGTAGTGGATATCCAGTGTATCCTGGTTAGCTGCCAAACCCAGCATGGGTAAGACAGCCCTAGCAGCCACAGGGCTGGTGTCAAGAGGCACCAGGATGTCACTTCTAAGCATCTTTTCCAGACTTCTTAGTATTGCCTTCAACCGGAGGAGAACACAAGGAAGGATGAGCAGAGGAGGGAATGCTTCAGAGATCCTCTTAGGGCAGAGATGCAGGGAGGAACCACACAGACTCCACAACCTTTTGCCTTTGTCCCCACAAGGCTGCACATTCATGAGAACAATCTGTATTGCCTTAGGGTTGGACATCCATGGGTAGCTCCAAGGCAGGGTCACAATTACAGCCAGCCTGCAGGTTTGGTGTCAGCAACCAAGGAGTATAAGTCCTCACTTCCAAAATCAGGAGTATGAGATCAGTCGCATTTTCTGGAGAGTGAAGGCTTAGTGTGGTTGATCCAAGCTGTACGGCAGGAGACAAATTTACCTGGACCAGTGTGGAGCTGGAAACCATGGAAGACCCATACTTGTGAGGAAAGCAGATCCCTCTCCCCTACCTCAACCTCAATTTGACACAAACCTCCAACAGCTAAGCGTATAAGACACCACAGTCCTCTGATGACACTGGTCGTTGGCCCAGGGAAGTCCGGTCACTTTCCTTCCATGGGAACCTTTGGAAACCCATGTTGCTGGTGACCAGAGTGAGGTTTGCAGCCGTGGGACACCCACACAAGCCATACAGTTAAGTAGGCCAAAGGCATCCCCCACTATGTCCTACCAACCAAGTCAGATGAAGGAGACACCCTGGCAAAAGGAGCACCAGCTAGCACCAAGCCTGCATCCTCCATCCCTAACTGTCCTGCAGGGACAGCCCCAAGCCACTAGGTATATGTGCCACCAGTGCCCACTGTGCCAGTGCAATGAGATGGATATGGGGAGGAGGACAGACATCACAACAAACTGTTTTTCCCTGCCTGAGTTCAAAGATACATTTCATCTGTCTACTTACTGCTCCAATTGGGTGAAAGCTCCCGGTGTCTGAAGGGGCTTTCTTGCTTCTCTTGGCATTATGGCCAAAATATCATTAAGACTCCTGTAGCTGGAACTGAGCTGTCAGTAAGAGAGAGAACTTGACTGAAGGCATTTTTGCAACCAAGGGATTTTAATTTTTCCCCCTTCTTTTGCCTTATCAAAGAGAAAGAAATATAACAAAAAAACCAAGACAGGGATTTTTCAGCTAAATTTATTTCTTCCAGCTTTTGCTGCAATGGGGACATGTTTGGGTTTGCTGCTTGCTTGCTGTTTGCAGGGGGGTTTATGAGCTATTCACATCAAATGTTAAGAAAAGCAATAGAGTCAAAAAGGCTGGAGAAGAAAGCTGTATGCTCTGGGATCCAGACTCAAAACCTGGGGCTGAAACTCTGCTTCCAGTTGGTTTATTAGGGTAAAAAATAGAAGTGCTATTGCAGTAGTAGTGATACAGTGATACAGAGAACTCCACAGATTTCAGCCAGGTTCATATAGACAAAGAAAAGGAGTGGATTTTATGATCTCACAAAATACTTCAGCATGCTGAATAATTGCATTAAACCTCAAAATGTTCCCACCAGGTTGTTCAGTGCCTTTGTCCATAGCTTGGGCTTTTAAGTCAAGAGATAAGAAAGAAAAATAAAGCAAAACTCTACACATTTCCTTCCTGTTTTTCAGGCTTTGAAAATTATACACAGGTCCCTTTCTGCGGCGTTATTTAAAGTCAAAGTAGAGAGTCCAGCACCATCATGACTCCTGGAGCTGGATATTTAGGGATAGAGGACAAACAGGATTGATGGTCAGGCTGCAGGCTTTTGCAACTTAGTTTTCAACAGACTGATTACCAGCAATGAGCTCAAGCCAGGTATTCCCACATCCCACCACTTCTCCCTGAGCAGGGGAAAAATATGGATTCACATCTAAATCTAGGGACAAAAATCTCCCTCTCCCATTCGCTACCCAACTTCAGAACACAAAGGAGGTGGCCTCAGTCCACCAGATGATTTTTGGGATAAGCTTTACCCAAAGAACCATCTTTTTTTTCTTCCTAAATACAGATTAAACCCCTAAGACAGAGCCCCAGTGCAAATTCCCTGATGCTTGTTTGACTTCATGAGCACAAAAGCAAATGAAGGCGCTTTCCCCATTGTCCCACTCCAGTGGAAGAGCAGTGAAAAGGCAAAGTACCAGTGACCTGTGGAAACTCTCCCAGGCTGCTCCATCAGAGGGACAGAAAATATCCCAGTTCCTCCACAGCTCTCAGCTGAGCTCTTTCAAGCCCCTTTTCCCTGCCCCTTTTCCCCTGTTTTGGGGTGGGCAGAGCCCCCAGCCTCACTGCTGTGCCCCCTGGGTGTGTGACTAGGACAGCTTTCCCAAAGTCCAGTGGGGAGGAAAAGCATATTGGGTTAGTTATCTAGTTATTGCCTTCTGAAAGTTTTGTTCCACCTGAATCTTCATCTTCTGGACCTGATAGTGAGCTGCTAGCCCCGATCCATGGCTCATCCCTGTCATGCAGTGTGGATCTGGAATGGGGGAGGTGTGCATTTGCTCTGTGGATGCTCTGGGTTTCAAAGTGTTCCTCCTGATAATCCTTCTCCTCCACTGCTGTTTCCCTATTCCATGTCTGGTGCTGAATACACAACAAAGTCAGCAGGGGACACAAGATGCTGTAAAATGAACACACTGACGAGTGGTCCAGTGCTCTGCTGGCCAAACCAAAGGCTGCTTCTGAAAAACCTCAGCCCTGTGCCATGGCAATTCTGCAGAGTCATCATTACCTGGTGCGAAACACCACTGCCTGGGTCTGCAGGGGGAAAACACAGGTCCATCATGGGAACCCTTACACCAGTCAGGACGGGAGCTTCGCTCAGTGTCTGCCATCTCTGCTGCCTCCTCTTCCCCTCCACAGCGGCACAGCCACTCTGAAGGGCATCATGAAAAGATCCCATCTTACTTCGGGAGGAAGAAAAGAAAACGGCTTAGCTGTGGAGGGAAAGAGAGCTACTATTTGCTATTCAAATCAGGAGTCACTTCTGGGCACAGGTCAATGAGAAAGGGAAACTTTCAGGCTGAAAGGATATGGACTTTGGAGATTTTTGTCCAGAAATGGTGTTTACTGGTTTCATACACCCTCCGTGGGCAAATACACCCTGCAATGCGGGCAGACTTCAAAAGGAGCCTTTCACTGTGGCTGAGCAGAGGGAAGCCAGGGGTCTTGGGGGAGCTTAGCCACAGATTATACACGTTTCTCTGCTTGAGGACAAAGCTCCTGTGCCTGAGCAGCCAGGGGCTGCAGGGAAACACACTCCTTCTCACACATGCACAGTGGGTCAAGTGTACCCAGTGGGGTGCAATGACAGCAAGGGGGTAGCACCAAGTAGAGCATCTTGTAGGTCATCAGTGGCTTTCCTCAAAGGAGAAATGGGGTCCATGGCCATTGGTGCAGGCTGGGATGAGCAACAGCAAGGCGGACTTTGAGGCTCCCCTATGAGGTGGGTCCATGGGGGATGCTCTGAATGCCTCAGGCAGAACTGGTCCCCATCTGACTGTAATCAGCCAACACGTGTCAAAAACATGTCGCGGTCGACAGCCTTTCATAATGGGAAAACATCCAAAGAATCTGCCCAGGCTCTCTCAGCATGTTGAGCATCAAAAGTGCTTCGTTTCAGCAAGTTCCCCCCACTTGGGGGCCAGTTTCCTCACTTTATTTAACTTACACTTTTATGTTATGTCAACATATTGCCGCAGCTTCAGGTTTGTTTAATACCATGTTCGTGCCGTATTCGGTATTTACTCACGTCCTTTGACGTCACGAAGCCGAAATTATCCACAGATACTTTTGACTTCCAGTGAGATTTGCACCAAACCACATTTCAAACTGCTGGAATTCCCCTGGGGACAGGAAAACTCTTTTTGGTGGGTTTTTTTTTTTTGCTGCTTCCCAACCAACTTGAAGGAAGGATCTGTGACAAGAAAAGGTCCCATCCCTGCTCAGGGATGAGGCCCAAGCCATGGTAGTTCCCCCTCCTCACATCAGGTGTTCAGGCTGATGGAAAAATGTGGGTGCAGATTTATCCTGCTCCTCTGAAACAAAGTAAGGATGAAGCCACGATGCGGTAACAGCCCCACTATTCATCCTGGGCTTTGGCATGTCATGCCTTTTAATGTCTGCTGAAACACCCTGTTGGGTTTCCACCCTCAGACACCCCATCACAGCTTGCTACCCCTGCCGAGGCTGCAGACGCTTCACTGACACAGGCGGCTTTCTTCATCCAGCCGTGTTCTGCCTTGGGGAAGCCTGGGCTGGTGGCAGCCAGCAGCAGGGAGCCCGGCTGCCCAGTGCAGAGCAGCAGGGATGCACGGCAGCAGGGATGCAGGCTGTTTGCAGCCCTGCGGCTCCTATCGCTGAGGCAGGAGGTTTGCAACAGCCCCCTGGCACAGAGCCAGTCCCTCTCAGCACTTGGGGAGCCCAGCAGTGATTTATGACAGCAAAGGTCTGCCATGCCAAAAGCCTATTCATCCAGGAAAACAAACAGTTTAGGAAAAAAGCCTCAGCTTTGAAAGGCTCTCACCCTGCAGACCTGGGTCCATCAAGAAGCTAAGCCTAGGGAGAAGTACAAATCCCTTCACCCCAGTGAATTTTCACTGCCTGACTCATGCATTCATTTACAGGAATACAGGGAAAACCTGTACACAGCACATCTCTGCTGGATGAAGTCACAGGCAGTTAAATGTGTCCCACCAGCCCCATCTTGCTGAAAGGAAGTCAGGGTTGGGCTGTAAGAGATCAGCTGAAGGGCGGCCAGACTTTGGGAGCAGGAATCCCTCAAAGTAAGGATTTTTGGCTCACCATCACTACAAAGCTCTGCAGGTCAGCAATTACATGTTATGAGAGTCATGTTTTAAGTAATGCAACCTTCCAGGACACATGCTAATGATGAAAGGCTGTATTAACTTTCTACCCCACATAAACATAACTTTGAGTGCCCTCAGCAATTATATCAGAGTTTTAAAAACCCTTCAGCATTCTTGTGAACAATAAGTGTAACATTCGAATTTTCTCTGATGTGCAATGCAGAATGCAGACAAGGTTCTGCATGGGTTAAAACTGTGCTGCCGGGTTTCTGCTGTGTTTTGGTTTGGTTTTTTTAAAGGCAGGCAGGGTACACAGCTCAGACTGCAAGTTCCAGCCTAGATCATGAGAGCTACAACAACCTTAAAGGTGATGTACTTTTTCATTCCAGTTCTGCTGGTGTTTTTCTCACACAGACTGCAATATCGTGTGGGTACACATCTCTCTGCAGGTGGATTGTGTGAGACAGTACACATGGCACTAGACAGGACAGCACATGATAACAACTGGCATTAACTGGGTTTCTCTTTGGGTCCCTCAACCTTCCCTTCAGTACTTCAAGGCAAATATCTTCCCTACAGCTCTCTTCACCCCAGGTGAATAGTGAAGTCAAAAACCCAGAGTGCCACTGCTGAGTTCAGAAGATCAGAGGTTTGCCCAGGGAAAGGTCATATTGTTCACACACATACAAAAGTCTTCACAGAACATTTAACTGAGGAAAAAAAAGAGCATCTGCTCTCTGTGCCTTTTCATTTGGCTCTATTTGACACATCCTCTCCAAAAATTAAAAGGGAGTTAATGGACACAATTAGTCTGTGAGAAAATACGTCAGTCTCCAGACTTCTGAATGAGCTCTGTAAAAGATGAACTCCATGGCACTGATCTCGCAGCAGCACTCAATTCCGATTTCCTTCCAAAATTCTATTGGCTAGCTGGTCCACAAAGCTCAAGAGACAATTACTTAAGCATTTGGAAAGGCTTTCAGTATTAAGCTGGTCTCCAAATGAAACCAGACTACTCTTCTAATTATTCTTAAAAGTAAAGTATACCTCACTTTTCTAATTGGATTAAGAAGGATTCAGTGCTTCCAAATTCACTTTCCTGAAGAAAAAAAAAAAATAAATCTGAATTTGAGAAGAGCCTTGGTGTTATTTTTTCCTAAACTGATCTAATCAGCTTCATACAGCAGAAGCCTGGCTGGCAAAGCTTCTCCTCTTGAGCAAAGCATAGGTCAGATGTGCAGTAATAGTTCCTGAACAGCTACAAGCGGTTACGGTTCAGCACTTTATCTTCCTATTTGCTGTATTACTTGTAGGGATCGAAGTCAATCACGGCAGAGAGAGAAATGAACAGTGATGTCTTGAGAGGGAAAACTAAAACAACACAAAAAAACCTGAACAAACCCTGCAGAACAATTTAAAGAAAATGGATAAAACACATCAGAGCTGAAGAACTGCAGAGCCTTAAGCAGTGTAGACCGGCATAATGAACAGCATGTATGAAGCAAATGCAGCAGCTAACCACTGAAAGAACTGGTGACAAAAGGTACCAAGAGTTTCCTATAATTAACCACTGAACAGCTTTACCAGATTTTGAAACTCTCGCCTCCCTGCCTTGCCCTGCTTAAACAACCCAAGTTCATTTTGTGCAGCATAAGATGAAGCAGTGCACTACAGAGTGAACGAGGCATCTGGGAAAAACAAACACAGAGCCTCAGCACAGGCTGGGGACCCCCTGCCTTTCTCTGATGCGCTGCTGGCCACACTTCCCAGTGCCTCCCTGCAGGACTTCCCACCAACAGCTACTGATGGTTTCCTGTAATGCTTGAGTTATTACATGCAGGTCTAGCTCCACTGAAGTCCACAGGAATTTCTGCTGTTGAATTTACTAGATCAGAATTTGTCCCATAAAAGCTCAAGTTTATCAAACAAAACAAATCCTACTTTGTACCAAGTTTTCCATTGAAAAATGTGCATATTCTATGCTTTCCCTGTTGGAGAAAGTGTGTTTACACTGATCCCATCACAGGTTTGACCCAGAGTGAGACAGAAGAAATTAACCTACACCTTTACTGCAGTGTCCACTTGTGTAAAAGTAGCTGACAAACTCCACTACTACTACTACCCAATATTCACTGTTGAAGCCTGTTGGAATTAATCACGTGGTAAAGCTACAGATGAAGGCCAGATGGAAACAGAGAACACTTGCTATTCTGACTGATTACACATACATTTACATTCAGAGGCATATAGATTTGACTGGATTCCTCTCACTGACAGCCTGTCAGTTGGTATGGTACATGAAACCTTCCCAGGCAGCAATGGCACCTCTGTAAACTTGTACAGCACCAAATACAGTGGTGCCCAAGGCACCATGGGCAAAGTGCATGCAGATGCACACAAAAACATATATATATATATTCAAAACTAAGACTGAAATCCACTGGCCCAGCCCATGAAACTTCAGGTGTCAATGAAAACTGCACCGGAACCCTTCTTGTGACTCAGTCTGAAACCCAGTCCTCATTTTCCAAGCCCTGGACCTTGTTTACCTTGTAATACTAATAGTGTCCAACCAGCTGCATCACACCACAAATCAGGTGTCAAGAAGAAAACAGAACAAAACAGCTAAACAACCTAAACATTCCACAAGGCATCCAGCTAATGCCAGCAGCTTGCTGGAGAAATGTGGAGTAGAAAGTGTTTGAAATCTGGTTTACATGTATAATGTAAGCTCTAAAAACTAGCATCTCTGCCTTAACGTCTTCTTCTAACTGTACTCACTTCAAAATTGACTCTAAAAGTTGACTCTAACCATCTACAAGTTTCAAAATAACCTCCCTTTGCAGCTTCTTTGCATATTCCATCATCCACATCCAGATGCCAAAACACACCACCAACAGCTCATTGCTCCTTAGGATATATCTGGCAATACACACCAGAGACAAATTTTGCAGGGTCAGCTGAAACTCTACAGCATGTATTTAAATAACAGAACTTTAAATAACAAGGTCTCTATTTACAACAAAAGTGCATTAACAAAATAATTATAACCAGAGAGCATACGAAAACACCCTACAAGAAAACCTAGCTCCCAAGTGCTTTGTTTTGCTTTCCTGTTTCTGAACCTTTAGGTTCAGGGAGAGACATGGAATTAGGGAGTGCAAGCTTGCCTCTACTATCAAAGACAGAAGCTTAGCCATGTTTCTTAAGAAAACAAGGAGCATGTGATTGCGCTGCCCTTGCATCCAACCATGTTTTAACCTTTCAGCCCATTTTAACCAAAACAGAGATGCAGAAGTCTCAAAGGTGTTTTAATTTCTGTGTGCTTTGTGAAAACTGGAGACGGAGACAAATGCCATTGCTCCGGAGTGGGCTCAGTGGTTTCCTGCCTGACACTGCCTGCCAGCTGGCCAGCCCTGGAGCACGTAGCAATCTGCAGCCAGCAGCAGCACAGGCTGCTTCTTGCCCACGGGGCTTATATCTGCACAGGCAGCAGTTGCTCAAGTGTCAGATCTGGGGTGGCAAAGAAACAAGCAGAGGCCACAGGTGTATGTGCTAGCAGAGATCTTAAAGGACTCCACAAAGCAATTGGGACTGCTGAGTTCAGAGGTGGGGGACAGGGTAAGAAAGGACAAGTCGGCAAGCAATTGCATTTTGGTAGTTTTACTATTTAGCTTTTCCTCAAAAGCCAAACAGATTAAACAACTTCAGAATTCACCTTGATATGTAAACCCATCTCTCAGTGTTTGTAGGCTACTCCCTGGAGTCTTGGCATTAACATTGCAAAAGTGTTCCCACATTTGCAACACTGAGGCTTACAGAAAATATGTATTTTTGACATGCTTGCACAAGAAGATGACTATAACAGGAAGGGGTTCTGAAATTAGTCACTAAGCCACCTTTAGCAACTGGCTCCCCAGCACTGATTGCTATTTGCCATTTACTCTGCAACCAAATGAGTGCCAGGTGAGCAGAAAGCACCAGCATGCCACTGGTAGCATTTTCTATTCACTTTGAATAGGTAAAACAAATGACCTCATGTGCAAAGGACTGGAAAAAATGAGGTTCTAAACAGTTATTTTTAAAGACCTGCATTGCACACATGGTTTGATCAGCTTTAATTAGAAATGTATTTCCAGCTCAATTTTGTTAAGTGTGGCCTGCTCACTGGCCTGCATTGGGTTTGTTTGCTGTTTTCTGTTTGCTGATCCAGGTACACTGGGCATCATTTTCTCAAGTGCTGATCTTTCACATAACTCCATTTCTGTCCATGCAGTTTCACAATGGTCAGACAGAAGAGGGAGATTAATGCTAAGTTGTTTGGAAATTCCCATTTATTTCTGTTACCAGCTTTTTCTTCTTTTAAAAATAACTGAGTTTAGGAAAGTCAGCAATCAACACCAATTAAAAAGCTGACTGGTGTAAGCTTAATATTCACATCTCATGATCCAGTGAGAACATGGGTTTTATCACTAACTGGGACAGCAAATGGTGGCCACAGCCAGGGTGGGCCCAGGTAGTGGTTTTGCCCTTGCAGCAGTTGTGTGCAAAAACATGTTTCTGTGGCCAGCCAACAATCTTCTACCTGCTAAAGCTTCCTTTGGTTTTTGACAAGAAAAAGAAAAAAGTCAAGAACAATAATGTAAGAGATTGTTTTCTGCCAGACCTCAAGAGTGTTGTTGTTCTGCTTCATCACCAGCTCCAGGCAAACACCCCGTGATGTAATGACACCAGCATGCACATAACCCAGTCCAGAGCACGTGGGTTAGAAATGCTAAACCTCAGAAGCACCTGCACAGAAATGAGCGGCCATGCTGATGGCAAACATGGACATGGCAAACACAATGCAGGGGGGAAATAATGAAAATAATAATAATAATAATAAAAGATGTAAAGCCCTCTGCATCATCTCTTGTATTTCAAACACTGCTCGCTAATAAAGGTTCTTTCAGCCATTTCTGATGCACCAACATGAATGTCCTCCTCAGCAGCCAGGGCATGAGCCGGACATGGCTTATCAGATCACAGCCAACCCCTGGAAACACACCTAGAGCAGCACCATAGTCAGCAGCCTGCCCTGCGGCAAAGAAATGAAGAATCAGCAGCTTCCCTGTTTCCCCTTCTGATCATGCTCCTGTTTTATAAGGAGAACCCTAGAAATGAAAATGCATCATACACTCTCTGGGGACTTTTCATATCACGCAATGACTATCGACCATGAACATCTTTAGATAACTAGGCACTGTATGATGACATTCATGTGACTTGCTTCGCAGTAAAGAAAGCCAGAAAGGAAGGACAACCCACTGCTGGCATATGATCCCATAGTCTGAGGCAACAACTGTTCTGGAAGTTCAGGCAGTATTCACACAATTCAACCAACCAATCACGGTTTAAATAGCACAGTGCCCTCTCCATCCTGAACTCCACTGACACCTACAATGCCCATCCAGCCTTGGTCCAGCTCCCATGAGAAGGCTCTGCACTGCCTCTGTCACAAAGGGGGAAGTGGCTGGAGCCCCACAGTCAAGCCTGCTAGAGTGGCACTACAAAACATTTCTGTAATACAAAGATTTACACTATTTTAATATTAATAACATCAAAAGGGAGAGGTCTGCCAGAACTCTGTAATGCAAGCAATGCAGGACAGAGCAACCACAAGAACTCAGAAAGCTAAGCTGTCTTTAATCTACTTATTATGACATCCAAAAGTCATCTGCAAGACAGACAAGCACCATGCAGGCTCCAAGCATCATCCAGGGCTGATAAGGCCATTTTCTTTTGTTCCTGGTCGTAGAACTGTGAATTTGGCAGAAGCAAGAAGCAAAATGACATTACACAACCTAACCAGGAATTTGTTGTAACTATCTGAACAGCCTTGCGAATGTACTAGGTGCTTTGCAAACATATGCAGAAACCTAAAGCAAGCATGGCTATACCTGCCAATTCCTGGGCCAACATGAAAATACTAAAGTCCAGCACAGAAGCCAGTGGTGCAGACCACACGAAGTCTTTCACCAGGTCGGTTCCTGGAAACTAATATGATGCAAAGGAAGGAAGAGAGGAAAGGGTGAATCCTAAATCCTCTCTAACTTTATTGTCCAGCCTATGGAATCAGGGACCTGAGTTTCCAGCCTTTGTTTTGTGTCTTTCTCTATTCAAAACAGTTCTGACTTAAATCTTTCAAGTGTCCAAGAGGAAAGTTAGTGCTTTCCTTTATTCCTTCATCCTTTCTCCATTTTCAGTCAAGTTTATGGGGAGCAGGCTTCTACAGATGCAACCTCTTTTTTCTGCTAAGGAAACTGTCCCAGTTGGGCATCCAGCAATCTGCTATGCCCCAAACATATGCACACCTACTCAAAGCATGTGAGCCAGGAGCTCAACGCTTCTGGGAAACATCAGACCTACTTAGGCTGATCTGCACTTGCACAAAGAGCCCAATGTACCTTGAGTGCACCACATTTACTGGCACGGACTACCTCCACGATGTCCAAGCTATCCCAGGCTTCAAACTGCTGGGTTCACTGGGCACATCCTGCGCCTCGGATGTTAATGTGCCTGCCTGCAAAGTTTGGCAATCTTCCACCCGGAGGAAGATGACAAAACATTTTCTAATGCCTCTGGAAACAAATCGCCCTTCATCAAAAAGGAATCCCACCGGAGGAATGGGCTGGTGCACTCAAATCATGCACTGGTACTGCCTGTCCTCTTCTGTAGGTCAAAACACACACACAGGACCAGTTCCTGCTGTCAGCAGCTGATGAAAAACTGGGAGACTTACAGCAATTTGATTTTCAGAGCAGCAGGGATATGCTGGTCAACAATACCTAACTCTACCCTCTGATATCAATAAAAGGCAATTGGATACCTGCTGACATAATTTGGCTTCTGGGGACAGAATGTTCGCAAGAAGCCTCTTATGATAAATATTACATGTTATACTGGAAAAAGCAAATATTATAACAAAACTATTTTTCCCTGGCTCTTCCCTTTTCCCATATAACAAGACAACATCATTGACGATCTGTGTAAATAATACATTTGAGAGTCCATTATCCAAGCCATGTGCATATTTATTTTATGTTGGTTTTGTTGCAAGTTTTAGTATAACTGTTCATAGGTTTAAAGCCAAGAGTAAAACAAGAGTAGACAAATCCACTACAGCAGAAATAAGCAGTAAGTTGGTCACTCTTCCGTTATTTTTAACTACTAGGAAAAATCCAAATTAAAATTAGCATAATAAACAAGAAAGATTGAAAACTACTCAAGTTCAGTAAAGTAAATATTTTCAGAAGGCCACCACACATTTCTCTCATGCCCTTCTCCTTAAAGTGTTCCCACTTCTAATAACAGAAATACAAGAAAAAAAAAAAACTTATCAAAACCACTGGTATCAGATGTAGCAACTGCACAACTGTGGAGTCAGAAAATGGAATTTGCTCAATTCCAGTATTCACTAAACCTCAAGAAAATGTCAGCAGT
This sequence comes from Micropsitta finschii, assembly GCA_034783455.1. Lineage (NCBI taxonomy): Eukaryota > Metazoa > Chordata > Aves > Psittaciformes > Psittacidae > Micropsitta > Micropsitta finschii. Next base: position 16,493 of record JAVHNF010049170.1, read on the forward strand.
TTGCCAATGAGTCCCACTTTGGTTGCAAACACTCCTCACAGAATGGAAAATCAGAAGAATTCACATTAATATTGATGTCTATTTTGTTAATGCCAAATTATTTCAGTATGACAGTACCTTTGTTTTGAGTATGCAGTCCTAAAGACTGCATGTATGAAGTATCAAACATCCTGCTAAATGAAAACGCATGTTCAAGTGAAGCAAATGAAATGCAATGTTTTGACATTTCTGCAACAAAGTTTGAAAATGAAAGCCAGCTCATTTCTGAAATTCTTCCTCCTAACGTTTCTGTTGAACTCAACATGTTTTGATTCGAGTGAAACTGTTTTCAAACAACATGTTGTTCAGTAAGTGGCTGCTAACCAATTCTCACAAGTCACCTCCATAAGTACACCAATTCCTCTTAACCAGAATCCCAAGGCACTTTACAAGGACTACCAAGGCACTTGCACAAAGAGCACACTACTTCCCAAGGCACAAAACAAGGACTACCTCCATTTTAACAGCTACAGTCATAAGGAGAGCTCCATTTCCAGCAAATGTATGTGGTTTTGAGCAATAATGAGAGGCAGAGGCAGGAAGAAAAGCTGCATCTCCTGAACCACAGCTGCCCAAGTCAAACCCTCTCTTACCTTCATGAAAAAGCATATTTCTTACATGAAGGCAGTACCTAAAGCACTGCCAGGACCACAGGCAAGCTGTTACACTTTAGCTAATAACGATATCTGTGCAGGGCACTGAAAACGACACAACTTGCTACAAAATATGTCTTCTGGATTCTTCAGTCCTTAAGATCTCAGAAGTTACTAATTTTCAGGGTGAGAAAGAAGGGAATGGGGAAGAAATGACCTTTGTAAAGATGATTCTAAATCAAATCTTACAAACCTTTCAGGAATCCCACAAAGCCAGCAGGTTGCAAGGGCAGGCTTATAACACACGAGGGCTTTAAATAATTATAATAATAAAAAAATGTACAACAGCCAGCTAAAAATAGTTTCTTCTTTAGTTTTATTCCCAAGATCCACATTCACAGACCTGTGCAGGCCAAGAAAGTTACTGTTGGCCAGCAGCCTGAGAACAGCTGAACACCAGACAGAGAAAGGACAATTTTATCACAACTATGGATTTTACAATTGAAATTGGACATTACAATCTAAAACTACTTACTGGAAATTTCATTATGATGGGACGAGGGGCTGACCTGCACCTGTGTTTACAGACTGAGCAAGCTGTTTGACCCAAGCTGACAATGAAAACTGGCTTTTAAACTCCATTTCCCCACAAATGCCTTGGAAGGGCAGGATGAACAATTGTCCCACCGGATTTTGCTGCTGTCCATCCAGGCAGCTGCAGCCTAAATAGCTGTGCTACCACCAGAGCCAGAGCCAGCCATGTTTGGCTTTAAAGATCACAGCTGTGCCAAACACTGCTTCTCCCCAGAGCACTGGAGCTGTGGTGCCTCCAAGAACCTCAGAGCAGCATTATCAGAGAGCCCATAGTGAATCCACATGGCTCTGGGAAGTAAGAGTCATGCTTTCTGGTGGAGTTCTTCCAAGGACTGAGCACAAGGACCATGTTGTTGGTGGCACAGGTTCTGCTGCCATCTAGGTTGGCTGGTTGTCCTACCCACCCCCTTCCTCTACGCCACATACCTCATGTAGCTGGTGGTTTGCCTGGTTCTGGCATCTGTTTTGTTGCTTGCTGGGTAATTCAGACAGCATGGAAGAGGAGCTGTGGTACTCATCCATGCCATCTGACCATGTAAAGCTTGTACAGCCCCTGCACCCTGGGGAGCAGAGCATGGCCCTACTTCAGTTCTAAGTTGGGGCGGGAGGGTGCTGAGTGCCTGGTGTTGCTCCCCACGGCTCTGGGTGACTGTGGGTCTGTCACCTCACTGGGACATGCCCCTCTTTTCCCATTCCTGGCTTATTCCTTTATCCTAGCTCGGTCCTTCAGTGCCAGCTTTGATCCTTTGCTCCCAGCTCCTGGTCCCCAGCTCGCTCCCTCGTTCCCAGCTTGCAGAGAGGCAGGAGTGCCGGTGGGCGATGGTTTTCTTGCAAAGCTCTTTCAGATTCCCCCGTTGGACTTTTGAAGCATCTGGTATCACTATCTCAGCGTCATTAGGAATTAATTAACATTAATTTCCTGTTCTGGTATCTCCTATTGCTGGGAGCCTTTGCCTGGGTTTTCTTCCCTTCTCCCTACCTCCAGAAAGGAATGGCCAGATCCAGGCTATGCCTGGCAGAAGGCCAGAGAGAAGCCACATGGCTGGGGGGCCATGGGCTCCCTATCCCTGTCCTGCACCATGGCAGGGAATGCTGCCAGGTCTCTGCCAGGCCATGAGGTAGGGCTTGGTCCTGGGGGAGCCCTGGTGCTGCCAGCACTGCCTGCCTGCTTCCAGGATGGATGATGCCCATTGTGCCATCCCTCACCTCTGCTTCCCTGCAGGGCAGGTGATGCTGGGGCTATCCCACAGGGGCAGGATCTCCCCTTTAGCTCTGGGAAGCCCTGATCCTGGTTCTCCAGACTGCACTGGAAGCAACAGGGATGCTCTCCTCAGTGATGCTGCCCAAGGGTTGTTAACACCAAAGATGCTGTTCCCCAGACTGCACTGGAAGCAATAGGGATGCTCTCCTTATGGATGCTGTCCCAGGGTTGTTAACACCAAAGACGCTGTTCCTAGGAATTCTGATTTCAAGGAAGCTGACCACAGGGCTGCTGTCCCAGGGATGCTAATGCCAAGGATGCTGACCCCAGGAAGGCTGTCCCTAGGGATGCTGACCCTCTAGAGATACAGGGATGGGGAATACACACAGCAGGCTGGGACACTGCCAAGCAGACCATGTCAGAAGCAAAGGCAATGTGAGCAGCCCCTAGCATTGCCACAGAGCACACATCTACAGCAACCACGCCCAACACCCACCCACACATGGGTGGTATGTCTGGTAAGTCAAC
>JAVHNF010049190.1:0-10265 GCA_034783455.1 Micropsitta finschii
ATAAAAGTCCAAAAGGCACAAAGATTATTTTGTAAAAGAAATCTAAATATTTATATGCATCTCCAAAGTCTCAGACTGGAATTCTGTCCTCTATCCCCCAGGTTTCCTTGTCCTCACCCAACCCCATCAGTGACGTCTCATGCTGAAAGTCCTCAAATGAGGGAAGAGATTCAGTTTATCTGTTCTAACTCACATGTGCAAGAGCAGGGCAATTCTCCCCTCCCCCCCGTCTTTGAGCTTCACTTGTAGATATATCATAGTAGAAAACAAAAGGTCTTGATTTTTTTAATGGAAGATAACCGACATATATGCGATAGATATATCCTACACACATCTTTGAATGACTCTCAGAAATACTGTAGTCCCTACTAGATAGAAAAAAAACCCAGCAGGGTTATGTTTATTTTTGTTGATTAGATTACAAAAAGCAAGGCACTATTTTCATGGAGAAAAGAAACCAAATAATCTTCAGCCACCATTTCCGAGAGCGGGCTTGACTTGAAACGGATAACGCATAGTTCGAGGCTTGTGATTTTTTTCACTTGTCCACTCCCTGTCCAAACACTCAAAGTCAAATGCATCCATATAATTTACTTATAAATGCTTCCAGACTTCCAGACAATGCAAAATGATACTCATACCCAGCTCTGACAGCCTTTTTCAGACATTGCAGAATGTTGTCCAAAACGTGCTGATTTGCAGACACTTTTCATATTTAAATCTAAGCAATTTCACATCAAATATTTCTTGCAGGTCTAATTTTAGAAAAATTCCTGTAGACTATTACAGTGTAACAAAACTTAAAGTGAATTAATACGGCCCAGCAAAGTGAAGTGCAAAAAGCCTGTATGGATATTCAAAAGGCTGGATATTCAGTTCTTAGAAGTCTTGCTTCTCATCAGCTTTTGTGATGACTTAAAAAATGAGAGTAAGAAAGACCAATAGAAAAAAATAAGAATGTTGTGATTTTTTTCCTTTTCAATAGGCAATGTGTGAAAAAATATTAATGGATGCTTAATACACCTCAATGAAGTATTCATACACATGGCTGCCTTATGTTTCTGTAGAAATCCTCCTCTCATGGGAGTCCATTTTATGCCTTTTTCGTATCTGGCTATTGACAAATCTTAGTATCAGGGCAAGTCTGATTTATGCTTTTAGTGCCAAAGACCTTAAGAAACCACAGATGAGAAGAAAGTAGTATGTTTGATACCATATAAAGTAGTATGTTTGATATTTAGCGACCATAAGAAATTTGTATTGCTCTGCCTTTTTTCATGAAGGACATATTGTAATGTACCAGTCACGAGAGTGAACCATCGACAATATTATTTCATTGGGAATTTGTACCAGAAGTTATCTGATTTGGATCTAATACAATGCTTCTAAATACAAGATGATCTTAAGGTCCTTTCCAACCCTAACTATTCTATGATTCTATGATTCTATGATGATAAATTGATGGTATCCTAAGACCATTGACAGAAACCAACAAATCAGCTTTCAAAAATATTTCCCATCCTTTCTTTTAAAATTCCCTATTATGGTTTAGATGCTACCAAAAAAATAGAACAATTAAGTTGGCACATATCACCATAACTGCCCATGTGGCTGGAATTATCAGCCTCTGAGTGGATTAGCATGAGACGAGTGCTGATGTGCAACCCATGCTTCTGCAGGGAAGGGACCAGGAATTACAATCTGAAAGGCTGTCAAGCACTCTAGCCAGATTGCCATCAGTATTCAGAACATGTGTAGGTCTTCCCAGTTTTCTGGGTTTATACTTTGAACACCAAGTTTCTTCAGCTACTTTCAGCATCTGGACTCTGCCTTTTGAAAGGGAAGGAGGGATTTGTTTTGGCATGGTTTGATATGACTGATTAATTCAACTGATCTCAGGAAAAAGAAAAGACTAATACTGGAGAAGTGTTCAAATGCAGGGCTGAGTTACAGGATGAAGAACTATAAACCAACGGACGTGGATTATCCCAGCAATGGAATGGAAAAAAATCAACACTAACCTAGAAATGAAGAAAAAAACCCCCAAACAAACAAACCCCTTTCATTTAGCAACATATTCAGGTATTATCAAAAACTGTGTGCTAATTTGACTGCATGCACCCAGCATCAAAACATGCAACAGTAAACTAGATGTAGCAAGGGGACTCTACTAAGTGGTAATGCTTTTGTAAGATCTGACAGAAGCTCTGAGAAAGATTCTGTTAAACCTAGAGAAACATTCTCTCCTGACAAAAGTCGTATGAAGACAGCAGCAAGCACCATAAGAAGGGGTGAAGAACCAAGAAACCCTGACCCTGCCCTGTTCTTTTCTCTGCAGAAAGATAAAGGAAAAAAGGAAAAGGGGAGAACTGAGGAATAAAGGAAATTTCTCCAATAGTTTGTAATGAATATTCTACAAATATTCATTATAACAATTCTAACAAATCCCTTGTTACTCACCTGCTTGCCTACATGAAGCTACATCAGAAAGCATCACTACGTGAAGAAAACAGGAGACAAAACCATGGATGGCTGAGAGATCCTATGTTCAGTAAGAAACACAATGATAACAGGAGGAAAAGTTATTTATTGAAGAATACTCTCTCCATATACCATCTGTATGTCTTTGTCCTAAAACAATGACCTAATAAAAATTTAAATAAGTAAAAAAGCCTAGAGAAAAAAGGAGGATGGGGGGGAAAGCTAACAACCACTAAGATAATATTTGTTAGACAGAAGGGACCATATATGAGCCTTTACAATGAAAAATAAGGTTTATTAAGAATTACAAGATTTTGCCTTCTTTTTCTTCATGTATCTATAGATGGATAATTTTTCTTTTGTGAAGAGACAACACATTAACAGACTAGATCATAGGCTTCTAAAGCAAAGAGAACTTCTGGTGTCATATGCACATGGGATGCTTGTAATGACTAGGAAGCAGGAAAATTGCTGTTCGGTGACCCAGTCCTAGGGCAGAGAGGGGAAAGGAGCATAGGATGCCTCTCTCTCTTTGGAAGCTGAGGCTGTTACCTCACAGCTGAACTCTTGATGGAATAAAAGCTTAGTCTATAATTATGGCATGCATCATGGATCAAGCAAGTGTCCCAGATATGGACTCACGCACTTCAAAAGCTTTGGTGCAGGTTTTTTGAAACCTTTGCATTTTGGGCTAATGGGCATTCTGGGGAGTAATATTGTTAAAATAATATTTCATTTACTTATTTTTTTTAAAGCAGAATGGCTGTAAAAACTTTCAAAAAAAAAAAAAAAGTTTCATCATAAGACTGTATAGAACAGCCATGGTTTTAGATTTAAAATAGTTATGCTATTGTGAATTCAATCGAGTGTCCCTGATAGGATTTGGATTAATGGGGAGTAGGGGACCTGCAGTTACAATACAGGACACACCGAAGACTGGAGTTTGCACTGCATAGAAATAGGAAGTTTACTCAATATTTATACTCACAAAAAATGGTAACGTCCTCCCTCCAGTACAGAAATTGGTTAATGACAAGATAAATCAATCAAAGGTCTACAGATCTGAGTCACTGGGAGCAGCTGGTGTTTAGCAGCCTATGTGTTAGATACCAAGGAAACTCTAAAAACAGGAAATATCAAACACAACTCAGGAGAGTAGAACTGTTGTGAATCTGTACTTTTCTGATTCATTCAATGATTTGCAGATGTCCTCCAAAACCTATGTCCAATTTAGAAGAAGCTAGGCAAGGTCTTTAAATGAAGCTGACCCATCAGTCACTAATAGCAGATCCAAGCTGCCAAATAAGACAAACGAGTTTCTAAGAAGTTTCAAATTATTTTGTTCTTAAAAAAACCTGCATCCCCAAATCTGCTGGTTAAGGAAGGGCTAAAGCATCTGTTATTATTTTTAGAATTTCAGTAACTAATCACATTACAGCATACCAGCCAAATTCAGACCTGCAGCCAAAATATGCTCTGCTACGTTGGAGTAAATCTGGAATAGCTGACCTGCTTTCAGGGAAAATTTAAACTGATTTCACTAAGATCAGACTTTGCCCCCTAAAATCAGCAAGTGCAACTTTTCATCAGCCCAGTTTGATCCTTTGCTGTCAGAAAGATTGAACAATTTACTCTCTTTTTACCTAAAAATGCACAATAACGTTGAACAATTCGATTGCATTGTACAAAAAGGGCACCACAAAACACCACCGGTATAAAGAAAAGTCTCACCATTAGCACATTGCTAATCCTTAGAGAAACTGAGTAAGCAAATACATACATGACAAAGGAGCTTGTTCTTTCCCATCTCCACCCCTAAAACAATGTTAATGAAAAAATTCCTGCCATAGGAGAGGGAATTGACATGCTACTCCAATATTATGCATTGGGAATAGAAATTCCCTCCAGGAATGCAATTCATTTACTGTGCTTTCAGTTGCATAGAATTTGTTACCCCTGTATTCTGGAAAAAACCCACCAAACTTTCTCTGTGCTACTTTAATTGGAGATACGTGCACACACATGAAGACTGGCAAATCCAAGTGTCTTTTCTTCTTCTCCTCCCCCATGGCAACCAAACTTTGAAACAATAAAAAATCATAATTTTATAATTAACAGCTACACAGGAAAACAATAACCTGAATGCTTTACTTTGCAAATGAGCAACTGCTGACCTAAAACAACCTTTATTTTAATGTCTGAGAGAACAGTATACTGCATTAGAGCCTAGTACAGCGCTACCACCCTCATACATAATGCTGTTAGAAAACTTCTTAACCTACAGAGAATAAAACATTCTTCCTTTCCCTGGAGTAAGTTCTTCCCACCAGCTCAGCAGGTTTATTGATGAGCTGTTGTGAGAAACATTAAAACTATTATGAAGCTTCTTAAGCAGTAAATAAAAGAACAATCAAGGAATTTTGGAAGAGAGCCCACCATCCATGGGCAGCCAGATTTAAACATAATTCCCTAAAGACTGCTGGGTTCTAAATTGACAGTTTTATTTAAAGAGAGGGACCCAGACATTGCCCTGGACAGCCAAGTCACTTCAATGTCCAGATAAGGTCAAAAAAAAGCAAACAAAAGGTAAGAGGGCACAAAAAAAAGGAGGAGTGAGAAATGCTGCCATATGAATGATGTTATTATTTATATCAGGAGTTCATGATCCTCTGCAAATACAGTCAGTACTATGAATGCCATCTCAATAAAGGTACTGAAAAATTAGATGAAATTAAGAACTAGAAGAGAAAAGGATATGAAGAGACATCTCACAGAAAGACAACTCAAAAATGTTGGAGTTTTCTTCAAAAAGAAAACTAACCATGAGCCATCATAAGAAAATAGCAGTCACTTGGGGGGGGGGGGGGGAAATAAACAAAACAGACCTTAATTTACATTATATATACAACTAAGTAGGCAACCAGTGAAAAAAAACAAAAGGTAGTAAGTCTAAAACTGCTGGAGTGGAAATTCTCTATGCACAATTCATCTGCAGAACCTTCTGAAGACAAAAATTCAGAAAGGAAATGGAAAGACAAATGCAAGACAAAAATATTATAGAAATATTTTAAAGCACAAACGCTTCATTGATCCAAAGAACACAGCACAAGTCTTGATTCAAAACTTTCTGAAGTCAATGGAATGTTTTTTCATTCGTATTGAACTCAGATGAGCCTATTGTTATGAATTCCCATGATTTGTGAGAGTGGATATAAATCCCAACTTTAAAAGAATACAAATGTAGTTTCTGTGTTATTATTATTTCAAAAGTATTTGTCTTGGTTTCTCCCTTGGGATAGATAATGGAAATGTATAAAAAGAAACATAATGAAAATGAAATTTGGAAATAAAATTTACCAGAAAAAAGAAGCAATATCAAATAACAGCACTCCCGAAATTGAATACAGTTATGGAAAGTTGCCATCTGAAGAGCTGACTTGTTCACATCCATTACTCAGAAATCACTTCGAAGATGGCAGATGCCTAAATGTGTGATACTTAGTACTTCATAGAAATCTACAGTAGACGCAGACACATGTAAGAAGTATTTCAGCTGTTTAAACAATCTGTTTTGCACAGAAAAGCTTTTGATCTTTTGGCTGGTAGTTTTCATGAAATATGGGGAAAGAACTTAAATGTAATAACACCATTAGTGAAAACAGTACTTGGAGGCACCCGAAACCAAAACAGATTGGTAAAATTAACACACACACACGCAGAGAAAAACTGGAATCAAAACCAAAATAAATGTATTTATGCAGCTCAATTCACAAGGCAGCAGGACCAAAACCTTCACTATTTCAAATACTTGCAACATTGTCCACAGTGAGTCAGACGTGTGAAAACTCTTCCTGAGAGCTGCGATCTATTTGTACCTTAGTGACTAACAGCAAAATCAATGCTCCTTTGTGCTTGTAACAAGCATCATGTGGGATGTGGGCCCTTATCTCCAGCAGTGCTCAGCCAGGAGAACAAGGTGGAGAAAGACAGCAGATGGAACAAAGGCGCAAAAAGCACAAGAAATAGGAAATGGAAGAAAGTGAGACGAAATGAAGGAGACAGCAACATAAGTAGAAGACATTAAAAAAAGAGAAACTAATATAATATCTACAGATGAAGTGACATTTCATCCTAAACTCCATTTTTTGAAGTCAGAGAGGGATTTCCGTGGCCCATTGACCTTGTGCTCCTCTTTCCCAAAGGGCCTATTTTCATTCACAGTCACTACAAGGAATCCCAAGTTTGCTTAACAAGATTTTGCAACAATGCTAATTACTTTACAATTTTTCACCATGTACTGCAACCATTTTAGCTACAGGAGTTGTTCTCCACCCTTATTTCTTTTCCTAACTTACTATTGAGAGAAAAAAAAATATCTATAACCAGAAAAAACTGTTCAAAAATACAAATTAAAAATATTTGCAGTAGAATGAACACACATAAATACATGCAATGAAATAAAATAAAGATTGTTGGAAGGGAAGAAGTTTTTCATAGAAAACAAAATATGAAAAAAAGACAAAAAGTGCTGTAAAAACTAGAAGAAAAATAAAATATAACACAAGAAACAATACAAGGCAACAGCTGATTTCATGAGTGTCTAGAAACAGGATGAATATTGTAGCTACCGAAATCTGAGATAATCCTGAACCCGACTCCGTAATTTTTCCAGCTTGATTTAGGAGAATGTTTTAAAATGGTGATTAGAAAACATTTTCAATAAACTCAAGGCATACAGTCTTGAGTTCCCTTGCAGTTATGGAGGAATAATAACAAGCATCCGGAGTGGCAAGTTAGTGAAGCTTGTTCATTCCAGTCCAACAGCCCTAGCCAGGAGCAAAGCAGATGTGTGGTAGTGGGGATGGCTCCAGCCCTGGGCATGAGGCACCTCCCTGGGGTCAGGGATGGGCTTAGGCTGGACCGGGTTGTCCACCCATGATGGGGGATCAAGGTCGGCAGGGTCTNNNGCCCAGCAGGACTCCCAAGGCTTTTCCAGGCTCTTAGCAATGGCTTGGAAAACAAGACTTGCTTCTCCATTGTATCTTCCCATACACAAAAGTGATTGCCTGTGTAGGGTGGGCACAGAGCAGGTGACTGCATTAGAGAAGAGATGGTCCATAATCCTTGCAGAAGACAGACTGAAAAGGAGGTTTCATGCTCCTGAAAAAAAACCTAAAAGGAAGTCCCAGAAGTAGAAGAGTCAGAAAGAGAAAGGTTCTGGAAACCCCCAAATCTGTCAGCTCTCTGACTTGTCCACTCAAAACATTACTAACTCTACCCAGTCCATTCCCTCGCAAAATCATAATGCAAAATTTTGTATCCCTTCCATGAACAGTGCAACCAGAACCCTCATAACTGTCCCAGATCTCCCTTCCTTCCCCAGTCTCCTTTACCTGCTCCAAAACTTCTCACCCACCACTGCAAGACTGAGTCATTATGCTGCTAAGAAACTTCGAGCCAACTCTGGGACTGGTCCAGCAGCAGTGCAGCTGCTCTCACACGATGCTGAACCTGAATCATTAAGCTTTGCCAGACATGAGCCACAAGGGTATCTCAGCACACAGATCCCCAGTGCTCCTGCTTGTCAGAGAGTTTATTAGACCAGGCAAAGTGCCAGACCTTGGCAGACCCATGGGTCTGTGGGGTGCAAAGCTTCAAGGTGTGGGAATACTTCATGCTTTTCCAGGTTTTCCATTAATTGAGGTTAAACTGAATTTACCAGAGGGGTGACTGATCCCAAGGTTTTTTTCCCTTTCGGTTATTTTCTCTACAAACAAGTTGACTTAACTCAACCTATTATAATTCTTTCTGTAATAGGTTATAATACAGAATTAATGGATTATCACTGAAAAGATTTGCATCGGTCTTTCAACCTGCTGCTCTGGTATCTGATTGAATCAAGCTTTTGATCAATGTGGTAGCCTAGCTGGCATCTCCAGTTCAAACTGCTGCACCTAAACGAGCAATTCAGTTGTTTGAAAATAACCTTGAGACTTCTGAAGAAATCCATGTAAGGGATCCAGTGCGCAGATCTCCTGTCAACCTGGTGTCTAGTCTCCAAGTACACTCCAAAAAAGAGGAGCCTGTGTCAGGTTAATTACTTGTACAGGTATGGTAAATACTTGGGTTATCAAGCTGTGGTGGGCCTCAAACCTTTTATTCAATTTCCATATCAGTCCAGTCAGATATTATTTGGAGTAATTTGGTTGTAATACACCCAGATCCAACGGAAAACAATGTAATCATCAGAGAATGAGTTTTCAGTTTACGTAAATAATAAATACAACAGATATCACATACTTCTGTGTTATGTCAGAGAAAGCATATGAGAAGCAGTGAGCCATTAACCCCTGGAAAGACTAAGGAAACTATATATCATTGATTTCATGAACCAGGTTTAGACAGAATATGGCTTGCCTAGGATTCGAGTATGGATTCATACATTTTGCTTTACCTTGAGTTCTAGAGGCTAAACTGACACATCTTTGGAAAAGGAGGCAGAGGCAGCATGTCCACCTGGTGAAAACATGAAAATCTACTGGATAACAGTGCTTGTGTTTTAAGATCCCTTCTGCAGTCACAAAGTACACACCTCATTATAATTTCTAGATCTTTCCCTTCATGTTCCCACCAGAAGCATATGGTTGAAAGTAAGTAGCATTACCATCACAGAAATAGAATTTCTCAATTTTCAGTGTGAAAAGCATTTTAGTAAGATTACTCAATCATTATGGTAATGCTTGTTATGAGATTCAAAGTACATCAACTTAGTCTAGAAAGGTGACTTTACCACTCTTGTGTGTATAAAAGCCTATTACATTTTCTTGTGTTGGTATCTTAAAAGAAAACTGCAATCCCTAACTTTCAGAGACTTAGCACTTTTTCTCTCACCAAAGTTTTATATTACATTTATTTCCATGGTATTCAAACACAAAAGACTTTAAAGCTCTGTAGGAGCTTTCAGTGTTCTGCAGAGAATGAAATGGATGGCTTGCGAGTAGAGGAAGGGCAAGAACCACGACACTAATGATGGCACCAGGGAAAGGTGGGATTTCAGGGCAGTGTATGAAAAGGCAGACCCCTCTGTGTGCCAGATTTTCCACCTGCATAAAGAACTTATAGAGCACAACCATGTTTCTAGAGTGCTTTGAGTTTTACAGAGAAGAATTATTGTGAAAACAGAAAAATGATTACCCTACCAATAAGAAGATAATGACAGGATAAAGGCATAAGAGTGCTTCTTTGTTGAGCTTGAGCTGAGTTTCAGGTTTTCATTGTGAATCTCCAGGCATCTGCTCTCACTTTTTCTCTCATTTTTACTATTTACATTGAATTAGCTGCTGCTGGCCTTTACATCAAACAAAACAACAAATCAAACCGTATTGTCCATCTCAGTTTTTTCCTGAGCATTATACTTTGGATGACTACTGACTATTGGGTACAGAACAGAGTTCCAAATTTTTCGCTGACCACTTTATATTCTCTGACTCACTCCCTCATAACTGTCTTCCCAAAACCCATATGACACTGCAAGATGGTCCAGAAAGTAGACTTTCCCAAACACTTCAGGGGAAGCATATTAAAAAGCTTTTGCATGCCAGGGAAAAAAATAAAGAGTTATAAATAAAAGAGGAGGAAATGTGACTACTGGAAAATGTGCTGGAACTTGTCTCTCACAAAGTAACCCTTGTGGCATCCTTGCCTTTGGTGTTATAATCCAGATATCTACTTTTCAGTGGCACTATGCCATCTTCTGTGAAGTCATTAGATGTAGAATGCTTTAA
>JAVHNF010049193.1:8051-18067 GCA_034783455.1 Micropsitta finschii
AGCAGTACCTTGCTACTGAGGGGACCACCAGGTGTCAGAGAGAGGTGAAAAATTGTTCTGTTTCTGCTGAGCAAGCTATGCCATCTGCTTATGTCACCCCCTCTGAGGTGCAAGTAGCTTCCAGGATCCCTGGAAATTTTATTGTTCATCCAGGAGCAGTCATTGCTCGCTGAATGATGAATAACTGCCCAAGAATGTGCTGGTCCTGAGGGGTGGTCCAGGGTAAGTATGTTATTGGGAAGCATTTGGCTACCACAACTCTCCATGGTGGTTCACCATGCTCAGTCAGGCAGATTGACTGTGCAATATGTAATGAGATGTCTACCTGAGAGCCTGAGTAGCTCAGCATCTGGGAGCAAGTTGCAGGATGTCTTAGTGAGGATCTGGTCAATCCATGTCAGATACTAGCTACAAGCTCTGGCACGCTGACATCCTCCTCTCCTGCTAGCCAGAGCTTGTCCCATGTGAACAATCAAGCAGGTCGCACAGGACCTGGAAACCTTTCTTCTGTGCTGGAGTTCCAGGATGAGCTGAAGGAGAAATGCAGAAAATTATGCCTGAGTTAGAGACCTACATATCTAAATGTGACTTACATCCTCAGTTAAGCCCATTTATTATTGGACCCACCTGGTGCTTTATTTTGGTCCTTCTGTCAGCCAAGAATGTGTGACTTGGGTTTTTTTTTTCACATTTTGTTATAAGAGTAAACCTTTCTCAAATAGATTTTTGCATCAGCTGCTTTATTTGCCTTTGTTTCAGTGGCATGTTGACTTTTTCAGTCCTTTATGCAGTATCAATACCCTTATGAACACTTTCCAGATAAATCTATCAAGCTCTTTCTCTCTTTCATGTCTCACTAAGTCTGTCCCTGGGATACAACCACCATGCACTCAGTCAGTTCTGGGAATGCACATTAGTACAAAATTACATGACCTGTGCTTTTGTCACCTACCATTTTAAATGAGATACGGGTTAGTTTAATTGCAAATCTTTGAGGGAACAGCCCTGGGATGTGTAAGTTCTCAAGGTTTAATGCTCTTTATAGCCTTTCAGTAAGACCTGTAAGAATGACTTTGAGTTGACTAACAGTAGTATGAAGTATGCAGCAAAAATAAATGTTCTGAAAAAACATTTTCTTGCTTTACTTTTAAACTGCTTGTTGGGTAAAATGGAAATATTTAATGTAAAAGTACTTTAATTCTTGGATACCTAAGATAATAAAATATATAAAGTTGAGTTTTAAAAGGACAGATTTTCCTTATGAAAGCCAGGCTCAGATTTGCGGGGGACAGTGGTTGGTTTGGTGTTTTGCTTTTTTTTTTATCTTCTTTACTTGAAGGAAATGGATGACTTCTATGATGATTCTATACACAAAATGAGGGGCAGAAAGTAATACTTTAAGGATTTCAGACATCTCATAGTTTAATGCAATAGATGACATTGTACCCTTCATGATTAAGCAAAAACAACCCTAAGGATCTTTAGTGCTATCTATTCTGCATCAGCAAATGATTTAATCAACTGTGACTATAGCCAGACAGTAAAGATATGTTACTCCTCCCTCAAGAAGCAGTAGATCTACCCTTGTTTGTTGATTCAAGCATGTTGCACACTTCAACATTATTAGCCAGTCACCCATGCTTTTAAATACAGAGAAGATCTATTTGCTTGCAGAGAGAACTAAAAGTGCTTGCAGGGTAGAGAATAAAAGATCTGAAGAAGCAAGGTAGCTATTATCCACCTGAGAATGGAAATTGCTTGCCAGCCTCTAACTATACTGGTAGATTTTTAAAAGAACACTCTTGGCAAGAAAGTGGTGCCTTGTTTTGCTCCCAGAAGCACAAGCTGCTGAAAACGACACCATGGAGCAATAAAGCAATTGATACACTGATGCTGTAACATCATTTTCAGGGGAGTCACTTGCTGTAGGGCGTGTTTCACAGCATGGCACTACAAAGCAGTGGTTACTTTTGGTGATATGAGTATTACATATAAATACACTCAGCACGTAACAAACTAACCACAAAGATGATAGACATTTGTTCTCCTTCAATATTTTTCTGCTTTTCTTCCCTAGTGTTTCACCAATGCACTGAGGTGCTTGTTGCTCCACTTATTAGACAATTTGTCTCTTTTCACACAATCTTTTAAACACACTGTCACTTAATTGATGGTTCTGCCATAAACAGGGACCAACAGTAGGATTTTCCAGGGCTGAAACATCTAACTCACATTGATTATAGGCTATTCTGCAGCAGTGAACTCCATATCTTGCATTTGACACAGCATTCCCAGCACTGACTGACATGCCAAAGTTGTGGGGGTTTTATGTCACACCGAATACTGGGAACACACAATGTGCCCTCTCTTCTACAGCACTTATAGTAGCAGTGCCTTCACCCTTTTACTCTTTAAGGCAAAAAGAAAAGTTTTTTTTTCTCACAATTTCCCTGAGAAACAGGGAAAAGAAACTATTAAAACTGAAGCCTCAACACCAAAGAAGTATCATCAGTCTCACAAGCCCTATTAAATCCCAGTTTCTGCATTGTTTGTAGCACTTCAGCGCGTCTGTCAAAGCTAAGTTCTCTGTTTGTCAGAGACTAGAAAGGCAGCCAGTCTTGTACCTGACAAATGTGACTGACCCTCAGTAGCCCCCCATCAGAGGCACTTGGTCTTACATTGTGATTCTTCTGCTGACTTAGAGCTGTTGCCTTGCCCTTCACCTATTACGCAGGAGCCATCTCAACGAGTGCTCTATATACCACATACCAGAATTTCTTCAGTTGCTATTTTGGTTCAACCTTTAAGGTGAGGTTTTTCAGCCTCACTTTGATCCCTGGGAAGGTAGTGGAGCAAATACTCTTGAAAACCATCTCCAAAGATATTAAGAGCTAGAAGGCAATTGAGAGTAGACAGCATGGATTTACAAAGAGAAAATCATGCTTGAACAACCTAATAGCCTTCTGTGATGAAATTATTAGCTTAGTGAATGAAGGGAGAGTAATGGATACTGTTTATCTTGAATTCAGCAATGATTTCAACATTAGACATTGTGGCCTTTAGCATCCTCATAAATAAATTGATCGGCAAAGTACAGACTAAATAGACAGTGAAGTGGACTGAAAATAACCACTGACCTCAGAAGGCTGTGATCAACAGCACAGAGTCCAGCTTGAAGCCAGTCACTGGAGGTGTACCCTAGGGGTCAATACTGCAATAAATACATTTTAACATCTTAATCAAGCACCTGGATGATGGGACAAAATACACCACCAGCAGGTTTGCTGTGATACAAAATTGGGAGGAGAGTAGCTGATACGATAGACGACTGTTCTACCATTCAGAGGGACCTTGATGGGCTGGAGATACAGCCAGCAGGAACTTCATGAAGCTCATCAATGGAAAACACAAAGCCCTGTACCCGGACAGGAATAAGCTCATGCACCAATGTATGCTGCATGATGACTGACCAGAAACCAGCTTTGTGAGAAAAGAGCTGAGTCCTGCTGGACAACAAGACAGAAATACATTTCCACAGCAACTTAAGGCCAACAGCAACCTGGGCTATACTAGGAAGTGTCACCAGAGGATGAAGGGAGGTGATCCTTCTCTTCTATCAGCCCTGATAGAAGAGTCTATTCCTGGGCTCCTCAGTACAAGAGAGACATAGTCAAGCAGGTCCAGTGAAGAACCACAAAGATGATTAAGGCATGAAGCATCTAATATGAGGAAAGGCTGAGGTAGCTGGGAGTCTTTGGCCTGGAAAAGAGAAAGCTCAAGGGATCTCACCAATGTGTACAAATACCTAATGGTAGTAAGGAAGACAGAAACACGCTCTTTTCAGTGGTGCTCAGTGACAAGACAGGAGGTAATCAGCACAAATTGAAACACAGGAGGCTCCTTCTGAAAGTAAGAAAACACTTACGTTTTTTAACTGTCAGGGTAGCAATGCACTGGCACAGGTGCCCAGGAAGGTTATAAAGTCTCCATCCTAGAAGATACTTAAAATGTGACTGAACACAACCCTGAGAAACCTGTTGTAGGTGACCCTGCTCTAAGCAGGGTGTGGACTAGATGATCTTTAGAGGCTTACTGTAAGGGCGGTGAGGCACTGGAATGGGTTGCCCAGGGAAGTTTAGTATATGGCCAACTAAGATTTACTCTCAATGCCTAGTGAAAATTATGATAGGTAAATCTCCAGCCACCTGGAATAACTGAACCTTTACATGGAAGTTAAATATATTACCAAAATGTTAGATCAGGCTAATCAACACCAAGTAATAATAAAATGTAGTTCAAATGACATTCAGCATATTCCATCTCAATCAGGGAAGAAAGGAGGAAATGAGCAATAAACAATTTCCCCCTTAAGCTGAAAGATTAATTTTACTGTTAAGCACAACTGCATATGCCAGCATAACTCATTCCTTTCTATTGTTAACAGCACATTAACCATTGAAGACACTGGATTTTTGGGGAGGCTAATTAGGAATTGGATGATGTTTCCAATGTGTTTTCTTCCAAGTCCCATGCCTTTCTTTCCTACCTTTTCAACTATATACATACATTTTCAGTGCAATATAGTGTACGGTATTAAACCAGATAAAGTGTAGATGACAGTCACAGCTGGTTATTAATATTGATGCTCATCTAATTAAATATCATAACCTTGAGGTGTTAATTTATAGCCTCTTCAGTAAAAATCTAACAAATTTGAATGTATTATCTACATGATAGAAATAAATCATCCTGCAACAATTCTGTAACACTTAGTCATTTGAGAAAACAAATTTTCTTAAAAATGCAGTTTTACATCAATTAATTAAATTTACACCTTTAAATTGAGAAAGCAATATTCTGTCTGTGCTGCTGTGGTACTTCACTGTAGAAAACAGACTTTTGTGACTGATGTTTAGTAAGAAATTATAGAATTTACAAATTACAAATAATACCAGATCCCAGAAACAACACTGGTCATTAGTGAGTTTCTTATCTCATGTTAGATAATCTAAATGTTTGTAGGAATATTTTTACCCTATCTTTTATTTCCTTCTCTGTAATACCAGGTATCAACTCTTCCGTAACCAGTAGTTTACAAGGCTTATTCATATAACCTAAAACTAGACATAATCTATTACATCTTAAATGAAATGCAATGCAGCTACATAAAATGCTTTTTCATTGGGAATAGTAGATTGAGAATACTGCATGTCATGATGCAATACCTTTTATTTTTAATCAAAGGATTGAGACTGGCAGTTCGGATTCAAGTTAAACATATTTCATTCAGCCTCCAATCCTTGGTGTAACACAACAAAGTCAATAACAATGTTCCGACCCATCTCCCTCTTCCTCTTTCTACAAATCAATTGTGTTTGTTCACTTATCACCTTCTGGATCATACTTCATTCCTTTTTTGGAGCATCAAATGTGATACAGAATAGTTACTACCTATTTGTTGTAAATTGCTTCTTGCTGCAGATTCTTATTCCCTTGCTGTGTAATTCATATAATTTCTAATCTCAGGGTCTAATAATAGATAAGAGCTTTTCAAAGATACTAGACCAAATCTGTAGTTTTCTTCAGGAGTCTGGCAGGGGTTTGATCCTCTTAAATACCATCTAAGTACAGACTGCTGTTGAGTCTGCCCTCTGTCCAAGATTGCCTGTCTTATAGACATTTAGATCCATTAT
Source organism: Micropsitta finschii (assembly GCA_034783455.1). NCBI lineage: Eukaryota > Metazoa > Chordata > Aves > Psittaciformes > Psittacidae > Micropsitta > Micropsitta finschii. Next base: position 13,745 of record JAVHNF010049193.1, read on the forward strand.
GCACTTTCCTATTTGTACTGGAAGTTAAGAGTAGAAGTACCCCCATAGGTGGGTGACCCTAATGATCCCTTGTGATCATTGTTATGTAGGCAGGCACTTGAACTCTTCCTTTGTTCCCTGAGAAAGCAGAGGAACTAGACCTGAGCAGAAACATAATTGGCTTTACCTGCCAGTGACAGGAGTTTGCAGATATGGAGATTTGACAGGAAGGACTTCTGATCCCAAATGAGACTGCTTAGGTGTTTTGTTTTTTTTTTTCAGACCAATGGTAATCTAATGCATTTTAATGCAACTGGCTCTGTAAGGCTGGGTCTTTCTTCTTCAGCTAAGATACAGTCTGACTTCTTTTATCTGACTTGCCGACATTATGAACACGTGAAAGATGCCAAGGCAGAAGATTAAAAGAATTCTAAACAACCTATCAATCAGTTGAATATTTAGTCTGCAGAAATCATATTTAAAGATTTTTGGAACTAAAATTCCAGTTATGGAAGAAATAGTTGGCAAAGAAATACCTGGATGACCACTTCTCTCTTTCTCTCCGCCCATCTTTATTTTTTTTTTTTTCTGTAAACATGCTTTTTTTTTTTTTTTTTTTTTTGTTGAAAAAGAAAGGTAAAACAGTAAAATTAAATCGGATATGACTATTTACAATGATACATGAAAATTTATCTTTTTAAGTGATCTTTTTGTTGTTTTTTAAAAAAATAAGGAGAGAAAAAGGTTTTACTATAAAATAGCCTTGTCAAACAGTATTTTCCCCACACATATGCTATTTTGAGACTGAATATGTTGTCTCAGTAATGTCATTGTCAATCTGAAATTTCAGTCAGAACCAGCTCAAGTCATGGATCTATGAGTCAGACCACATAACAACTGAAATAAAACCAAGCCGAATAAGGAGTTTAGACACTGTGACGCAGAGAATTACTGTCTTCAGTTTGAAAGTGCCTGGCTCCAAAGTGGAACCATTTGAGCATTTTGGGTTTCATTTTAATACTTAGGTATTATGTAGCATTATTTAATACTAGGTACATCCAGCCACCTGTAAGAAGCTCAAAAACAAAAAACAAAACAAAAAAACAAAGTGCCTTATATGTTTAGGAAAGAGAAAACTAAATGTGAGGCAATGAATAAAGTTTTTTAATAAGAAGCACCAAGCGTATGGCCTAGTTGCAGACTCTCATAACAGTTCAGAAGCACCACACTCTCACCTTTATTTGTAGCTTTAAACTCTCCTCTGAGAGAAGGCTTCCAGCTCCTTTCAAAACTTCTTTCGCAAGTGGAGGAGAAACCTGTCTTTCATTCTGGGACCCAACAGTAGGAGGAAATATTCTTCCCATTTACTCACAAGGAATGAGTATCCCAGTATTCGAATTTTTGTTTTCATTATATAATTAGAAAAAATAATGCATTCCTGTGCTGGAAAACTAGCCTGCCTTTCCTTCAAGGGTATCCTGATCAGCAAGAGAAAGGTTATTCCTGTGTTTGTTCACAGTGTGACAACCAGTATTCCTCCTCCTTCACCCCAAAGCACCCCCATAGCTGCAGACCTGTACACTGACCATGCACCAGAGGTTAACCTGCTTTCTTGTGGTTAAGGCAGCTTTGAGAAGAACCGACAAGGTGCTGGGCCTGAACTCCCTCAGCAGGTGACAGAATTCACCAAAGTCTTACAGTCACTCTGTTAATATTAACAGAGTGTTAATACAACACTCTGTTGTTGTATTAAGCATTTCCTCAGACTGTTTTCTTTTTCTCTTTTGAAGAGATACCTCCCACTTCATTTTGTAAAGATCACAGATTTGCACTGCTATGCTGATAACCTCTGTAAGACTTGATCCCACAACAAAACTATGTCCTATGATGACTGGAAAATGAAACCTGACTTAACTTAGTGCTGCTCTTTCTGACCTGATAAGATAAAGGTGTACCAGGGAAATCAAATATTGGGAAAAGGTGCATAAGGAATGTAAATTCCCCCAGGGCATTCTGGACACTGCACGCTCATATTCAGGATTACTGTTTGTGATTTAGAAAGTTAGTTCACAGTTTAAGCCAATAATCATGTTTTGGATGTAGCCCATTGAGTCTTTTCTACGCGGAATACCTTGAATTGAAAGGCAGCCTAACTGCTTAAGGCTTCTGAGAGGATTGCTGTCAAGTCACAGGGAATAGGCAGCAAAAACATTTTTTTACTCCCCTAAGAAATTCTTTGCTTTATTAACAACACAACATTTTTGGTAGATGAGTGCTGAAAATGATATGGATAAAATACTGATAGTTCAGGAAATGGATCCAGAGCAGTGACCATCTAAACAATCATAAAGTGGTTTTGGGATCCTGGAGTTCATTCTCCCTGTCAAAGTGGCAAGCAGATCCTTGTACAAAGAATGGGGATTACAACATATTTTCTTATCTGTCAACATATGGTAGGAGGAGGCTTTCACAAAGACACTTTTAGTAAGCCCACCAGGATAGAAGTACAATTACCCATTGTGAGCAGATCAAATGAGAAAACTGTCACTGATGCAGCATTTTTGCTGTGACAGCATTTGGGATCTAGATGACAGTTCTGTATACAGAGACTTAACTGAGTGAACTCAATTCCAACTTCTATGCATTTCCTTGATTACATCAGGCATTAAAATATGCAGAATTGCATTTTGTAAAAGTTGATTTTCAGGTGAAGACAAAGAAAAGGCAGGAGAAAAAGAGTCTCCTGTTCAGGAAAATGCTAGAAAACAAATAAAAAGCCAGAATATCGTGTTAACTTCTGTGTTTGTTTTATATATTTTTATAAATATACTTCAAATAAAGCACACAATTCATGTCAAAGCAGATAACCATCCTATTCATCCCCAACAGGCTATTTTCTTTTCTTTGAGAGTGGCAAACCTACAATTTAAAAACACTATGAAAGGCTGGCATGCTGCTCTTAATGGGGAAAGAGTGAGCTATGAGATGAAGCAACATTGCACCAGACACTAACAAAGAAGTAACAGACTCCTTTTAAAAACACACTGAGGCAGCATTATGCAATTTTTTAGGGATAAAAGGTGCTGATTGCTTAAAGAGCTTATCTTCAGATAAAGTGCCAGGAAAAAAACTGTTGTTGACAAAAATAGTAAGCAAATTTTACTGTGGTGGTCTCTATTAGATGTGCTGGAGCTGAAACACACTCATGGAAGCATTCCTGTCTTTACCAGTCAGTGGTGAATTGTCATTGTGGTCACTGTATATATGACTACAAAGTAGATGGGTTTAAATAATCTTGTCTGTGAAGACTTTGTCCTGAAACAGTTCAGATTGTTGTCAGCCTACCTGGCCTTGTCATGAGAATTTTCTCTTTGATACTTGTTCAGCTGCACAGGCTCTAAGGCAGGTGAGTTGATAGTGACTTAAACTCTCCAACAAGGCATGAAGCAGATATCCCACCCAGTTCTCTCCTTTTCACATAATATTCTTTTGTATTTAAACACCCTCCCATATCACAGGAGCAGTGGAAGGCACATTCCTGGACACCCAACAAGTTAGCATAGGTTTAGTATCCAAATCACAGGTTATTGACACTAATTAATTAAGAGAACTGCACCTACCTCACCTGAGTGATGACACACAGGAACCCAACCTCTCCTCATGCCCTAGACCCACTGCCTTCCATGACCAAATTCACTCTGCCTCCTCGCTGGTAGCAGGTGAACCCACTGATGGGTTTTTGATATGCCAGACCTACATCCTGTAGAACACTCAGTAAAGTGTCTCTCCAGGAGAAGTGATAGCAGCTGGACACTATTAGCTTGGAAGAAGCTGTACTTCCACAGCAATGTCATCTCTTTTGACATCAGTGTTTTAAAACCACAGTGCTTGTTCTTACTCTACATATTTTATAAAGTTCTATAGAATGAAAGCAAAACATAACTCAATCTCTAATATAACTGTCTCAAAGGTATTTTAAATCCTAGATTGAATAAATGGAGATCAACAAGGCATTCAAAGAAACGAAATACTGAAAGGAGAGCAGAAGTTCAGACAGAAACAACCTATGCAATTGTAAGTCACTAGCTCCAATAGTCTTACACAGAACTGTGTAAAAGGGGCATATTTTCTGCTGTAAAAAAATAATTCAGGAAATTCTGGTCACTATAACAGTCTGCAGTCTAGCCTGCAAGGCTAGATTCTTGAGACAGAAACTCTCTTTCTCTGCATATATACAGCTCCCAGCATAAATGTATTTCAGTCCAAAGTCAGACTTTTGCCCTTTGCAGGTCACTGAACCTGATTATCTTGGGGGACACACAAACCCACCTAGCTGGTGGTGGG
>JAVHNF010049198.1:7223-17859 GCA_034783455.1 Micropsitta finschii
CCCTGCTCTTGCAGGGGGGTTGGACTGGATGATCTTTTGAGGTCCCTTCCAACCCTTGGGATTCTGTGATTCTGTGAAATTGTGAATTTTGTGCTCCTGTAGTGTATGGAATCGTATTTTGGACCCACTTGTTAGAGGAAGGGAGGACAAGCACAGTGAGGGGTGAAACAAAGCAAGAAACACAAAATAGACAAATTTTCTGTTGAAAACCAGGATTGGTAGAGCTTTCATGACAAATTTAGTGTTAACAGTGATTTGCTAATGAGCTTTTTCAGTGTAAGCAGTGTTCTGCTGTTCGTTTACTTGGCACCATCTAGTGGGAAGGTTTTGAGGTGCTACTCGTTGCTGAGATTATGTCTTGTGCTGTAAGATTGACAAATGTAGTGTTAGGATTAATTTTCTGCTGTACTGAAGTCATCCTTTACAGCAGTCTCTTACTGCTACTTTCCTTCCTATGTCTTTTCCCAGACTTCTCCTAGCATTAAACAACATTAGAAAAGCCCCTAGTTTTTCTATAACTGGGAATGAATAGTTTCTTTTAAAATCTCAGCTTGCTGTGCATATATGTCTATTATTAGTCCAGAAGCAAATTTGCAAAGTCTGCAGTTTGAATCCACCTTTCTGTTTTATTACTTTGTATACATAAGTATCTAGTATGATTTTTCACATACACTTTTTAAAATAAGGTAGGTATCGGTGAGGCCAATCTTTGTTGTGGAAGTTCAAAAGGGGTTAGAAGTTTGTGGTACTATAGGGGAAACCTTGTAGGTCATGAGTGTGTTTTGTTTGCAAGCATGTTCACATGTGAAAAATTGTTATATTTTCATCTAGAATAAAAGTGTGCACTTCCCTCTGAGGAGCAAGTACAACAGGCTTACTAAAGTGGCTCGTTTCTTGCAAGAAAATCCTTCTTGTTTACTGTGTAATATATTGCACCATTATCTTCATCACGCAAATTACTCTGTTATTGAGGATGCCACCATGGTGTGTTACCTTGTAAAAATGGAAATAACTCAGTGGGTTAGTTTCAAATGTACCAATTTTAATGTCTCAAAGTAGGTATCAGATTAAGGAAAGTTAACAACAAGAAAATATAACACAAACTCATGTATAGCCTTAAATTGATGAGTAGACATTGCTTCTCCCATTTCATTTTCTGTCAGATCTGCTGGTTTTCTTGGGGCCTGTGTATGTGCAAAATCTTTTATCAAGTGATTTTATTAGTAAATACATGAGGAATCATAAACCTAAAAGGCATGTCTTTAAAATTGTTGATGTCATTTTAATCAGGTTTTATTTTCCTTCAAGATAGCAGTAAAGCAGTAAAAATTCCTATCTCTAATTTTAAAATCGAATAAATCTCAAATAAGGCAAGTGTGTTATCAGCTTATTCCAAATCCTATCCTCAAAATTACTTTTCATGTCTCAGAAATACTTAAATAATGCAGACAGTTTAAGAAAAGAGCTGAAGTTGTAAAAATTTTAAGGCTTAAGGATCTAATCTTTTTCTTCTTTCTTTGGAGTGTGAATGTCTGTTTTGTAGGGGTGAATAATTGTTCGAACAAATGTATTTGGCATAAGGAGGAGTGTTTCTTCCTGATTTTGTGTCATTTTCATAATCCAATTCCACAGCTGTCAGATTTAAACACTGTATTTTTCAACATATTCAGCAGAGAGCCCAGTGATCAGAAATAGCACAGTTTGTGGCAGAAATAGCCCTGTGTGATTCGAAGCTTTTATCTTTAGCTTAATTCAGTGATGCAGTCAAAACAATCTCTATTTTTTCCTCACATTTATGTTTTTAAAATACTGCTTACGAACAATGGGGAAAAAAAACCCCATCTTACTAATTTCTGTTCTGTTTCTACAGGCAATGTAGTGCTGTTGTGAATCTTAGGCCATAGTTCAAAGCTTAATGATTACTTAAGTACTTTTTGTTTCATATTTAATAAACCAATTTCCTGTTGTTTATTTTTGGCCCCTTTGGGCTAGATCCTCAAGTCATGCAGATGAATGTGTTTAGGGTGTTCAGTGAAGACATAATATTTACTACTTAGCTCTAAGCCTTGTATCCGTCATAACCCTCTCTAGCACAAAGATTTAAGGGAGCTCTGACACCCCCCTTCTCCCTCCTGCCCCCCCTTTCCCCTGTTTTACTTTAAAATGCTGTGATACACATTTGTTGTTTTGTTTGTTTGTTTTTGAAGAGCGATGGTCTCCCTGCCTTAGTAACCTTAAAGAAAGGTCTAGTTGCCTTAGCAAGGCAGTGGATGAAGTTCATTGTGGTGACCCCAGCCTTTAAAGGAGTTAGCTTACACAGACCAACTCAGCCAGTGAAATTGCAGATGAATGCCTGCCATGACCATGAGGATGGACTTGGATTAGACAACGGAGGGGGTCTTCAGAGTGACACAAGTGCTGATGGAGCGGAGTTTGAATTTGATGCAGGTATTTTTGTGTTCTTCTGTCTCCATAAAAATTAATAGTGTCAAATAATTCTTGTCAGAGCATTTCTATCTTCTTTAGTTTTAATGCTTGAATACATTATAGTCTTCTTGTTTAGAATCATTAAGCTTCTTTTTTAGAATTGTCTTAATTTTGAAGCTGCTGCTTACAATTATAATATTATAATAATTATTATTAGTTTAGGGAAAACCAAACCAGAACACCTGTCTTTCATCATATGCTTTGTCTTGTTCTTTACTGCACAAAACACAACTTAATTATTTGCTACCTGGTAATTAGGATTCTGTTGTGACCTTCTGATGTTAGGTAGGAAGCATAACATAAAATTCTACGAACTCTCCCAGGAATAGCTTCAAACCAACCTTTTTATTTGCTCTTTGCCAGGTAGTAGTTATCTGAAGCAGGTAGCTTAAAAAGAGAAAACCCAAAGATGTTTGTGTGTGAAACTTTTATGTAATCATACATTATAATGGACACTTTTTTGCCCCTGTCTCTAAAATATTTGCTTTGCTTGAGCAGACTATTAGACCATTAGAACTAGTGAAAAATTTTAATTTCCCTCCCCTTTGTATTCTATTTTGCACCAAAAATTTTGCAAGTGGCAGTTTTGCTTCCTTGTATACATGTACCTATAGATGGAATTCATGCAAATGTAAGCATATTAATTCGAAAAATGATCAGCCATGCCAGAGTCAGCAAAGGGAAGTGAAATTTGGCAGTTTGCTTTTGGATTTGTATCACAGAGCAGCAGTTGTATGATATTGAAAGAACAAAAAGATTTTAAACAGAATCCAGTAGTCCCATGTCTGAGGTCTTTTCATTAGTCTTAAAATTCCCTAGAAGCTGTGTGTAGGTGTGTGTCAGAATTTAGAAGTTCATGACTGCTTGTAAAATAAGGGTACCTAATAATAGATAACCTTGATTCTCCCTATATATGCAAATGAGAAAAATTGTTTGCTTGGTTCCAGCTACTGTCAGTGAGCATACAATGCTCTTGGAAGGAACAGCTAATCGCCCTCCACCTGCTGGTGGCTCTTCTGGGCCTGTAACTGGTGCTGATATCATGAGGAAATTATCCAAGACTCACACTCACAGTGATTCTGTTCTGAAAATAAAGGTAAGTTCCTAGTGCCACGTACGAGGGAAAAGTGGTTTGTAGCTGGCCTGTTTAGAAGCAGTTCTGCTTCTTCAGTCCTTACTGCTCACTCCTGGTTGTCTTGCATGGTCTGTAGGTACCGATGCTTTGCTTAAAAACACATTTGTCTCTTACTCAATTTTGAGGGTAGAGAACCTGTTTCATAGTTTTAAACCTTTAGGCAGATCAGGAGCTTTCCACTTGGTGCCAGAAATCCCCAGCTTATGTTCTTGCCCTTCCCCAGAGGTTACACTCACCATTATACTACTAGGGCTGGAAAAGATTTGGTCTTCAGATGAAGACCAAATACAAATGAGGCTTATATTCAGTGGTACGCACTGTTCCTTCTGCAGACTAGGCGAATTCTACACATCTGCAGTTCCATTTTTTTTACTTGCTAGGTTTTTAAAACTGTTTTAATTCATAAAATTATTTTAATACTTGAGAATTCGATAGCACCTTTATGCACTGTGCTTGTATAGTATATAGCCTGTACCAAATGAACTGCAACTTGTCCAAAAGTTTGCAGGAATGATAATTGTGTAGGTATTGTGTTCCCATATTCAGACCAAATGTTGCTTCCTTTTTGCCATTTACATAGTGCTTCACTAGTTTCTTTGTTTTATTCACAAGGGTATACATCCATATCATTCCCTAAGCTACACTAGTGGAGACACAGCTACGGATTCACCAGTGCATGTTGGCCGTTCTGGAGTGGTAGTCAAAGAAAGCCCAAGAAAAGAAAGTCTGCTCAGCTACCTTACTGGGAGTTTTCCTAGCCTGCATAATCTGTTGGAAGGGACTCCTCAAAGAAGTACAACTGCAATCAAAAGTAGTTCTTTAACAAGAACAGGTACGATGCAGCTTCAGTAAGCTAAAGGGAGGGGAAAGAAGGATTGGTTTTATTTTAATGATTTAGAAAAGGTATTATATTTTCACTGTAAGTTATCATTTCTGTTTAACATTTCATCTCCCCGCTCTCTCCCCCTAAATAAGAATCATTGGCTTTAATAGCAGTTCCTAGATATTGCTATATCATACCATTTCCTGTAAACAAACCGCGAGTGCATCAGGTTGGGAAAAGAAATTAAAACTATCAAAGTAAATAAAATATTTTCCTTTTACTTAGCCTTACTAATTTTAGAGTATAATACATAATTATTTAAATGAGTCTTCTTGAATGAATAAGGAAATTATCTTTCTGTATTTGGCATTTTTTCTTGACCTTGTAGGTAGCTCAGAAAGTGGACAGAAACTAATGTTACAGTAACTTTATTTTTGTATATCTTTATTTTGCATATCTTTAGTAATGGTCTTTTGAACAAATGTGCTTTGTAGAAGTTTGAAATACACACATTGAAATTTGAATGTTCTGTATTATTGTTCAGAATGCATTATTATAGTTTATAAAAAGAAAACCAGATAAGTTTGATACTGCATTCATTTTGTTTAAAACCTCTCTCCTTTGCTGTCAGGGAATGAAGTTTTATTCAGAAAAAAAGGTATTTGGGTTTCTTAATGACTCCTTTCCTCTAATTACTGGTAGACATGAGCAAATGCACTTGTAGTGCAACATTCATTAGTGTCATAGTATAACTTCTGTGGTGTAGTACCTGTAGTGCTATTTGATGCATAATTTACTGGAATAAACTTTGTAGGATTAGATGTGTATAGTAAATAGGCATCAGTAAAATTATTGCTGCATTCCTGTTTTTTGCTGATTTTGATGCAACAAATGCTAAAGCTTCTGATTTATCTGTATAGGAAATACTGATGGCTATGGAAGAATCCCCTGAGAAGGACTGGGGCAGTGTCAGCCCCTTGCCAGGGCAGGAAGCAAGAAGGAACCAGCATAGCAGGAAGGAGCTACACCAAATCTGGGATTTCCTTATGAAGGCACAGGAGAAGGAAGCATAATGCACATGGGATTTATTGTTCATCTCCCAGAGATGCATTTGTTACATGGGATGTTAAATATGATGTAAGGCTTAAGGATTATTAGCATTATCGTGAGCAACAGAGGCTACAGGATTAATAAATCTCATGCACATATTTTGGCCTTGGAAAAGTTTTCCATGCCATTCATTAAAAAGAAGCCTTCTGAAGGCAGCATGGTCGCAACTTACTAGATAGAGGAGCTTTATTACCAAGAAAGTCTTTCTGATTGAGATGATATATACATAATGTAGGATGGATGGAAGCATTTAAGACTTTCCTTGTGGGGATTTTTAATGCCATAGATAAACTGAACTACCGGATCAGTTCTATACCATCACCCATCACAAATCACTTTTATAAAATATTTAAATTTTTTTACTTTTCTGGCACACAGAACGGGAAGATGCAACCAGCAGCATTAAAAAGCTGTAAAGTCCCATGTCTCTTAAAACATAATTTCTCTAATTCCCAAATATAATTACTTCTAGTCTTTCCCAAGCTGATCAGCAGTAAATTCAGTAATTGTAGACTAATAAACATTTTTGGTTTAAGATCAGGAAAAAAAACATCCCAGAAACAACTCTGGGATGTGATTGTCCAGCGGATACTTCACATTTTTCTCCCAAAGGAAAACTGGAGGAGCCATTTGCACAAACCCATTCAAATAGGAAAATTACCTTAAAAGGAGAAAATACGCAGGCAGAGGATGAAAGGTGAGTCTATCCTGAGCCCAATGAGATTTGCTGAACACTTAATACTCCACTGTAGGTGCTGGGGCACCCCCCAAGAGCTGGGGAGATCAAAGTCCTGGCCAGCAAGAGATGCAGCCAACCTCATCCATTTGCCTTTCAAAGGAGGAATCAGTAAGGCAGTCCCCGAAGGAGTGACTCAGGCACATACTATTTGGGGTGATGGATTCTTTTTCCATAGCAGCCCAACACAGGGCTAGGCGCACGTGCCTCATTTTGTTGGGGAAGGTTGCAAAATTTGTGGAGTGCAAACCACAACTTCCTCACCCAGCATCTGTCAGTCCCTGTTCCTGTCCCATGTTATCTTTGTGGGATGTCAGAGGATGACACCAAACCTTCCTTGATGTTTAGGGGACTGTTAGACCTCACTTGGGTGTGGGGCTTTCTGCTGTGATCCAGGTGCTCAGGAGTCACCAAGCGAATGTGACTGAGCTGAGTCAGAAACTAGACTTTCTGGATCTCACATATGCTCATCATGGAAACACCCTGGCTATGGTTCGAAAAAGAAATTGGTAACAGCATAAAAGCAGAAGAAAGATGTGAATGGATTTGCTTTGCTAATTGTTGCATGGAGTTACCGGAGCAGGAATGCAAGGCAAGGTTTTGTGTTGCCTGTGGAGGGGCTCTGAGCACAGAGCACCCAGCCTGGGGTTCAAGGCAGGTATTGCAGACACTAGGCATCCAAAACCACATACAGGTCTGATGCTGAGAAAATCTGACCCAGGACATTTATTTTGCCTTTCTTTCTGGCATAAGGTACCAAGTGCACCTTTCACCTCTGAAGAAGCAGAAACATTAAAAATAATTTGTAGGTAAATTTAGCTCCAGGCCCAGATGGTCTGACAGCAAAACTGTTTAAATACACAGCCTAAGCTATGGCTGCAGCCCTCTTTCTTGATACCAATCTATTTCTACATCATGGCTCTCTTTCAGTAAGAAAAACATGTCCTTTGCAGAGATCCATAAGGCTGTCTAACAATCTGTTTTCAACAGTTTTTCTTGAATCTGTCTGCATCTCCAGTCACGGTCTGTGATTTTACCTGCAAACTGGGTGCTATCCCTGGCTCCCTTCCTCTCCAAAGAGTCCCATGGTGCCGGCTGCCGGCTGCCTTGTGTGGGGCTGGAGGAGCTCCTGTTTCAGCACCACTCTCACTAGTGGTGAGTGGTGTGGCATTGCCCACTATAGGCTGTGAGCTGACAGCACTCTTTCGGTACCAGAAGGCAGCCTTCTTCATGCAGTTGTTAACTAAAATTGCACACTACAAAATGTCCAAAAACCAGTAAGATGAAGAACTGGCCTGTTCCACTCATGCCCCAGCAGAGGTGGAATGGATTTGCAAGCTGTGTGCCTGCAGAGATGTCTTTGCAGCTGCTCCAAGACTGAGGCTCTCGTCTGATTCAGTGGTCTCTGGCCTTGCAATGGCTTGACTTTGCAAGGTGCATGGTGGAGCAGCCCTTGCAACAGGGCTCCACTCTGGTTTCACTGCTCTCCCATATGTCCTGGGCATTTTCCTTTCCACCATGCACACTTTCCATTTGGAAATAAGCCATTCATTTCCTGTACTGTTCTGTGCAAAATGTCTCCTGGGCACTAAAGCATCTCTCTGCTACCAAACCAGCCTAGAGAAATGCAGAGAGGATGCAGGTGCTCGGCACCATAGAAGATGGCAAGAGCAAGCCCAGATCTCTCAGCTCTAATCCAGCATTGGGCAGAAGCACTGAGAGGTGTCACACAGGTTTCAGCTGTGCCCTGAGGACTTAAAATGTTGGGTATAAGAAACAGAGGAGTCATGGTCTTTGCTGCTTAGACTCACTTGGCAAGACTGCAGCAGAAGCCTTGAGGCATGTGGTGTCTATTTTTGCATGGCTTGATTAAAAGTTTTTGAAGCTGAGAGGAGTCTCCCCACTGCTTTCAATAGACGTGGATGTGAATTTAATTTGTGGGGAAAAAAAAGGATTAAAAATAACAGAATCATGGATTTAAAAATTGTCAAAGTGTTGGGAGCTGTGTTCACCAGCAGTTTACAAAGTCCAGGCTCATATAAGATTGTGACTAATATGCCAGCCATAAAATCAGTCCATGGCTGAGAGAACAATAATTCTCCTAAACTAAATCTCATTTTCCTGTATTTCCCTGGCCTTTTATTTCTTCATTGCCAATTATTTCTGTTAATATTTTCCCTTTTCTTGGCAGTCAGGCCTCGGAATCAGTGCCCATCCTCTCTGCAAGTTCCAGTCAAGCCTTGAAATGCTAGTAGGCCAAGCTCCAAAATTATGTGAAATTAATTTATAAATGGCAATTATTTAAAACCTAACCCTTCCCAAAAGAGCTCTCGAGCAATTTTTTCCTCTCTGTGTTTAAGTTATTTCTGACAGTGGCTTTCGTGTGAGCCTTTGAAAACTGGTTCCTGGTAACAACTCACACCATTGCCACAGCAGGACAAGGATGGCCAGAGAAGTCTTCAACCAGTCCTGCAGTCAGCCTCAGCACTTCCTTTATTTGCAGATAGTTTGCAGCTGCCTTTATGTCCAGCTGTTTATGGTGTGATTCTCTTGCTGCCCCACATCCTACATATTGTGAAGTTTTCACAGCAAGAGGTTTGTAAACTATTTTCTGCCAGATTTTGTCTAGGCTCGTATATTAACACCATAATTTTGGGGGGGATGGAAGTTACATGTGGGCATGGCAAATGAGTCCCAGTTTCACCCAGCATAATACACTGCTTCTCTGTGTCTCATCTTCAGCCAGTTCCTTTGCACATGTCCATAGTGCTTGTACTGCTGCTCCCTGCCCTGCACAGCCCCTTGGGAAGAAATGGCAGCCAGCATTGGCGTTAAATTGTATTTTTCACACAATTCTCCCCCCAAAGAGAGAGCACCCTGACAGTGCTGACTGAAACAAGTCCTCATCATGGAAAGTAGAAAATTGGCAAAACCTGGCTCCCTTCCATGAGCGATGCATTGGGTGTGTATTCACTCCATACCCTCGTATGCATTCAGCCACCCGCTTACTCCAACATGGCTGATGCACGGGGGAAATGGCAAGGAGACAGCGTCTGAAGTGGCTTTGTGCTCTCAAACATTGCTGGTACATCTGTGCCCCTTAAGTCTGGGCTGTTCTGACACCTTCTTGTACCTCCTGACTGCTGTATGTCCAAAGGGAAGAGGGCATGCTGTGTTTTGCTGAGGAAATCCACACAGGTTTGTGGAGTCGAAGTGTCTGGTAAAACACAGAGCACCCCAAAGCCTTCTAGCAGGGGGCACTTTCACTATAGCTGTTCCTGGAAGGGTTGGAGGTCCGGGTTTTCTACTTCATGGCTTTTGTAGGTGATAATTTCTTGCCCCGCTTTGTACCACTCCCAGGTTCCCACAAAGGGCCACCCAGAAAACATCACTTTGGAGATCTGAAGATCAACACTCAATAGCTCCTGTCCACAGGAGCAGCCAGACAAGCACATTCTGTGCAAGTGTCTTTCCAGCAAACTCAGCCAACAACAGTTGTTTGCAGGTGCTTTTTATCTGCCTTTTGGTTTTCTGAGACTTTAGGATGCACTTGGGTCCCATTTGCCAATTACTCTCTACAGCCATGTGCTTTAGATGCTTTATTGGTAATTCATCCTAAGTGAAACCTCAGCTTCTCCCATTATCACATGAATGTGGAAAGTAGTTTTTAAACAAAAATATTGAATGTCATGAGATGTTATGAAATCACAAGAGCCAGCACCATGGTATTCTGAATTGGCTCACCAAGGAACATTAATTTGATTAATAGGTGAGTCTAGCTGCTACTGTATCCTGTTTCTCTAATTCAGTGCTGAAAGAGCTTGGTAGCCATCCTGAAATTAAAAACAAACAAGCATGAATTTCAAGGAAAGGAAAATTAAATGAAAACAGCTACTCATGGCAAGGCCATTGCAGGGGTTCGGGGAGGTGGGCACAGTTTCTTCCTTATGGATTAGAAAAACTGGCCAGACTCATCTGCTCTCCTCTGCATGAGGATGGCCTCAGCCAGAGGGTGTTGGTGGGTTTTTAGCACTGCTCCTGTAGGAAGACTTGAACAACTGATAAGAGACCCCAAAGGAAGGGTAAGGATGACCCAGAGGTCCAGAAAAAGTGAAGAGAGAAGACAAATGGAAAGCTAGGGAAAGACACCTGATAAAGTTCTTCAGACAATTTAAAGAGAGAGCAATTAGAGGAAGGGGATAAGTTGTTCTGCATGTGAGCTTACATAGTAGTGGGCTAGATGGGCTGCAGTAGGAATAGCATGGAAATGGATAGGGTCTCCACCACTGGGACACATGAAGGAAGAGTGATGTGGCTGCAGATGGCACTGTACTGTGAAGGAAGC